>CM023863.1:21565961-21823461 GCA_013389735.1 Phaseolus lunatus | reverse complement strand
CTGGAGCGTACACGTGGCAATCTTCAACGGTGGGATCGCTTCGTCGTTTCACATTCTACCTTTGCCTCTTACACTCCCCACCGTTGCATTCCCTCTTCACTTTGCATTTCAAACTCCTCTGTTCTCTCAAACTGTTCTTCGAGCGCTGAGTCTTATTCAAAACTTCATCCCTTCATCTTCCAACTTAATCAAAGATACGTTCTTTCCTCCTTTGCTTGTTTTCGTTTCCATATTGCGATGCTTTCTGTCTTCTTATTCCTGCTTGGGCTGGGATCGTTTATGCTCTTATTTCCATTACATTTCCCCTTCTTGTGAACATTTGACAAATTTGATAAATTGGACTTGTAATACCCGTGCTAAACCTTACATGAATGTTCTTACTTCTGCCCTTTTCCTTCGACGACCATTATCTGCTTGTAATGAATGAATTATAAATCTTGTCTTTACAACTCGAATCACTCTTTCTCCTTTACAGCTCAACTTTCGCCTTGTGTGGGTTGTGCTTGGTAACCGTGCTAGCTGATGCGTGCATCTCATGTAAGGACCCAGAAAATTTTATTGGAATAAAAATGGTATATTTAAATAATTTCAGAAGAAGTTATTATTTAAAATACAAAGAGCTGGTAAATGAAGTTTCGTAGTAGCTGGACCTCGGAAGTCGCCCAAGATCTGGGGTCAGCTGGTAGAAGTCGGTCGGATGATGTGTGGATCAAGAAGAGTACAGGAAGAAAAGTTAAGTTAGAAGGCTATGAGGTCGCCGGACGCCTGCTACACATGAGCGCCAAGTGGACGTCGCCAGGGCGCGAGGCATGCAGGCATCGCGCGGGTGCGAGAGGCATGCAGGCATCGCGCGGGCGCGAGAGGCATGCGGGCATCGCGCGGGCGCGAGAGGCATGCGGGCATCGCGCGGGCGCGAGGCATGCGGGCATTGCCAGGGCGCGAGGCATGTGGACGTGGCCAAGGCGCGAGAGTTATGAGGGCGTCGCCAGGAAAGACATCGGTCGTCCCCTAGAGGAAGACATCGGTCGTCTCCCAGAGGAAGACCTCGGTCGTCTTCCAGGGCGAAGGAGACATCGGTCGTTCGCCAGGATGAGTCAGCAGTGGAAAGTTATCGCGCGACGTCGAGTTTCACACAGAGAAGGTAAGACCCAGACTCCCAGCATGAAGCGTAGTGCACGCACGCCACGTAGACAAAAAGGATGATTCAGAGTGGTGACATCAGAATGTTGGCATGCGCAGGAGACACTCGCGGTAGTACTGTTCAGAGCAGTGGCTGGCATGCACAAGCGACAACAGTGGCAGTACTGTTCAGAGCAGTGGTTGGCATGCACCAGAGACAACAGTGGTCGTACTGTTCAGGGCAGTGGTTCTCAGACTTCTCTGCAGAGTGGGTGGTGGCAGCTGCTTTTGGTGGATAAGTTGGTTTAAGATGCAGAAAACCCACTGCTGAGAGAAAGAAACGTTGCAGCCTTCAAAGAGAGAAAGAGTGAGTTACCTCCCTTCTCCTCCAGTTGCCTCCTTCGCGCTGCGATTCTAGCACCTTCACACGAGAGTACGACGAGCGACAGCCACCATTAGAGCACCTGGGCAGTTCTCTGCAAGTCCTTCGACCAGACGCAAAAACAGAGCCAAGGCGTTCTTCAAGCTTTGTTGGGTTTCGGAACTCTAGGTGTTTGCGCAAGTCCAGGTAAGGGAAGCTAGACTTCATTTTCAATACAAGCCGTAGTTTAGCTATTTCTGAAGTGAGGGCGACGTGGTCGCCGGTTTTCGTTTTCATCCTTGTAAAATGCTCTGTGCTATGTGTTGGGCGACGAGGTCGCCGGTTTTAAATGCAGACTTCGAAATACCCCGTTTTGAACTAGATCGCCGGTTTTGGCGCTGTTTTACGAACTCCCTGTTATTGGTGTTGCTTTGAAACTGTTTGAGATTTAAATGAGATATTCGAAAATCTGAACCTTTGAAATGATTATTGCTGTAATTTGAATCATTTATTTGAGTGTGGGTTGATGTCTTGAATGCTGTGAATGTGGGATCGAGGCATAGTATTTTCAGGAAAGAAAATACCGTGTAAGATCGTTAGGATGTGCATTGATCGGTGATGTCTATAATGGGATTATCCTGACTCTCCTGAGATAATGGATTCATATAGATGAGGTTATTCAGGCGTTGAGAGTCGAAGGAGGTTCATATGCATGGGTGAGTCGTGTGAAACAAAACGAGCTCGACCTGTCATATGGATTAACCCTGTCATACTGTGAGAATGGTGAACTTGAGATTGAGACTGTGTTGATGCGCATAGCTGGTAAACATTACAGCTTTGTATGACAGGTGCAGAATCTCTGAGTCTAGTCAATGCACGAGTCTTCCGGAAGTAGGTCAAGTGTCTTGTGTGCTGGGTCAGTGGTGGTCTGACATGTGAAATGAGGAACTTGAAATTCATAGACACTTGATACAGTTTTGTGAAAATGAATGACTCTTGTGAATATTGTGAAATGTGTGATTTCTGGGTGATCAGGTGAAGGGCATTGAGAAAATCTATAGCTTTACGTGAATATCTTGAAAATTGCTTACCCTGATTTTAATGTTCTTATTTAAACTCTCTTTAAAATATCTAGCTTACCCTGTGTGTTTTGCTCGTTGGCTGTTTTTCTCTTTAAACTGTGATGATCGTGTATAACTTACACGGGAGCAGATGATTTTCCAGGAAGTAGAGTTCCTTAGTGAGTGGTCGCCGGAAGGTGATCGCCTGATTTTCTGTTCTGGCAGCAGATCGGTTGTTTTGGGTCCCCTGATAGGAGATCGGCCTCGTCCGATAGGAGATCGGTCTCTTCCGATAGGAGATCGCCTGCTTTGTTTTTTTTTACTGTATTTTGTTTATGTTTCTGGAAAAATTTGACCGTATTTGTATTAAACTCCCTGTGAGGAGAAACTACATTTCATATATATATAATATTTTGTTCACTTCAATCTATTTGTTACCTTTATTTTCATTATATACATTTGTATAGTATTTTGGCGGGATGTTACATCTCACCCTTCAATCCACAGCAGAAACCTTTCCTGAGCTAACTTGACGTGGTGCTAACTTTACTTCTTAACTCATGCTGGTTTCCTTGGTTAACTGGCCCTTGAAGCTCCTTTCTCGGCTGATAAGCCTTAAAAGGTTTCTTTCTTTATACTCTGGCGATGGGAGACTTCTTCCTGAGTCGACCTTGACAAATCAAGGAGAGCCTTATCTTGGAGTCATGTGAGGTGCATGCGTAACGCTCTCGCTGGGAGCCTGGGTCCCAGCTTAACACGTGTTAGCAAGATGACAGATCAGTGCTTCTTTACTTCTCGCGCTCTGCTTCCAGGCGTTCATCGCACTCTGCTTTGGGCCGCTCATCTGACACTGATCTGCGGATGGTGATCCCTTAGCAACTGACCACTGATCACCATTCTGAGTAATCTCCTCCCTGATTCACCTGCTCTCTTCTACCACGTGTCACCCTGTGAATGGTCCACATGGTCAACTGCTGTTGATGTCATCGACTACCGATGACCGACCGGATCACTTACCATGTCGTCCTCTCCTGTGCCGACCTCTCACCCTACGTGCCGACGACCGAGGTCTGCCCACTACACTAGCCCCCCAGTCTTGAGCTTGAACTTGTTTCAGCGCAAAGCCTAACTGCTCGACCTTTCGACCTCTCTGTCGACCTCGAATGATAAGCTGAGGAGGACCTCTCTTTCTGTCAACCTTGAATGATAAGCTAAGGAGGACCTCTCTTTCTGTCGACCTTGACTAATAAGTTGAGGAGGACCTCTCTTTCTGTCGACCTTGACTGATAAGTTGAGGAGGACTTAGCTGGTGAACCTTGTTGTTCACGTTGGGTGTTCTCACTTGAAGGGAAGGTGTTCTTGACGAACCTGCCTTCCCGCTTACGAGACCTCTAACCCCAAGTGACAGGTTTGATCTCGCCTCAGCATCGCTGTAAGAAGTCAAGGTAGAGGTCTTCTTTCTTTCGCCTCAGCCTCGCTGTAAGAAATCGAGGTAGAGGTCTTGTTTCTCTCGCCTCAGCCTCGCTGTAAAAAGTCGAGGGAGAGGTCTTTTTTCTCTCAGCCGACCTCAACTCGTCAAGGAAGACCTCTTGATGTGCCGACCTTGAGTCCTACATTGAGGAAGACCATAACTTTGCTGCCCCTTGACTCATTAAGGAAGACCTCCTGATGTGTCAACCTCGAGCCTCACACTAAGGGGGAATATATAACTTAACTGCCCCTTGACTCCTAAGGAAGACTTCCTGATGTGTCAACCTCGAGCTTCACACTAAGGGGGAATATATAACTTAGCTGCCCCTCGACTCCTAAGGAAGACCTCCTGATGTGTCAACCTCGAGCTTCACACTAAGGGGGAATATATAACTTAGCTGCCCCTCGACTCCTAAGGAAGACCTCCTGATGTGTCAACCTCGAGCTTCACACTAAGGGGGAATATATAACTTAGCTGCGCCTCGACTCCTAAGAAAGACCTCCTGATGTGTCAACCTCGAGCTTCACACTAAGGGGGAATATATAACTTAGCTGCCCCTCGACTCCTAAGGAAGACCTCCTGATGTGTCAACCTCGAGCTTCACACTAAGGGGTTTCTCACCTCAGCCTCGCTGTAAGAAGTCGAGGGAGAGGGCTTTCACTGTGAACCATACTATGCTTCCCCTTTCTTTAATATGGTAGAAGTGGTTCGTTTTTCTCGCCTCGACCTTGCTGTAAAAAGTCAAGGAAGACGACTTTCGCTGTGAACCATACTATTCTTCCCCTTTCTTTAACAAGGTAGAGGAGGTTCGTTTTTCTCGCCTCAACCTTGTTGTAAGAAGTCAAGGAAGAGGACTTTCGCTATGAACCATACTATTCTTCCCCTTTCTTTAACAAGGTAGAAGAGGTTCATTTTTTTCTCGCCTCGACCTTGCTGTGAAAAGTCAAGGAAGAGGACTTTCGCTGTGAACCATACTATTCTTCCCCTTTCTTTAACAAGGTAGAAGAGGTTCATTTTTTTCTCGCCTCGACCTTGCTGTAAAAATTCAAGGAAGAGGACTTTTATTGCGAAAAGGGTTTCCCATCTGACCTTGTGATCATTCAGTCAAATCTCAAGTCTGTTCTGGGTGACTTCAAAGTCTTTTGAATAACTGACCTCTGACGACCTCCCTTACTTGTGCTGGCGAGTTTGGTCAGTAGGTCTGCTGGCACATACTATTCTAATAGCTACATCTACTCCGAGCTAAGTCGTCTCACCATGTGCTAGTGCGAATGAGCACACCTGTTTCAAGTCAATTCATCTCATAGGGCACCTATACTCGGGTAGCTATGTCTACTCCGAGTTAGGTCGTCTTACCCTATGCTCAATCGGATAACTGAAAACACACTGTGAATAATAATGTTAACTAGAACAATGATTGTAGACAGTGAACTAATACACCAGGTAAGTTCCCAGGAAAGAGAGGTGGGTCACCAGCGGACACACTTAAGTACCAAGTCTTTCCTCGCCAGAACTTTCCTAGACATGTACTTTTACACTACTACACTCTATATCCAGTAACAAGAATAATTTCTCTCGTGTGAGAGATCATGATAATAATATCACAATCGATTTAAATGATAACTAAACATTCACATCATCTTCAGAATAACATGATAACAGATTTACATATATCCATTTTTTGCATAATATGATAAAAGATTTAAGCAATAATATATCTTTTATCTTCAGAATAATATGACAACAGATAAAATATCTCTTTATATTTTATCTTCAGAATAATATCACAACATATAAAATATGATATCACAACAGATAAAATATAATATCACAACAGATAAAATATAATATTCCAACAGATAAAATATAATATCTCAACAGATAAAATATAATATCGCAACAAATAAAATATCTCTTTATCTTTTATCTCCAGAATAATATCACAACAGATAAAATATTTCTTTATCTTTTATCTCCAGAATAATATCACAACAGATAAAATATCTCTTTATCTTTTATCTCCAGAATAATATCACAACAAATAAAATATAATATCTCAACAATATAATATCACAACAAATAACATATATCTTTATATTTTATCTTCAGAATAATACAACAGATATAATATCACAACAGATAATATATATCTTTATATTTTATCTTCAGAATAATATCACAACAGATAATATATATCTTTATATTTTACCTTTAGAATTAATACAACAGATATAATATAATATCATAACAAATAATATATATCTTTATATTTTATCTTTTAGAATAAGAGATAAAATACCTCTTTATCTTTTATCTTCAGAATAATGCAACAGATAAAATATAATATCACAGGAAATAAAATATCTCTTTATATTTTATTTTTAGAATCATATGATAATAGCAACTATATTTTATCTTAATTACCTTTTCTGGGCTGACCAACATTTAGGCCAAACTCATGACCTACCCAATAGTCGAGGTTCCGAGCACTCGAGCACTCATGTCCAGCACACAAGCCCCCCCTTCTTACCTGCCACTAGGTAATCGTTTACTCACGGGGTACCCATACTCAAGTGGTCGTATTGACACCGAGCCAGGTTGACTTACTTGTGCATGTTCCAATTCAAGTGAACCACTAAAGCCAAATGCATCATCTTCCAAGAACATATTTATCACACATTGTTTAAAAGAAAGCGTTAAGCAAGAAAACCTTAGCTGAAATGCAATTTGAGGTTTGCCACATCCCAGGCTCGAGGAATGACTTCTCCCTCCAAGGTCTCTAGTCTATACGCTCCTTTCCTAAGCACCATGACTATACGGTGGAGGCTAATGGTGATGGCCCTGGCCGTGTTTTCATCAACGAAGGTTGTCCTCGTTCTTTCTACCAGATTTCACACGAAGTCGACCAAACACCCATCGTATGGACTTGACTGGTGAGCCTTGGCTTCTTCGTTTGCTGCTTGGAGGGTTCTCATGGTCTCCATGATTTTCTACAAAGTGGGGGTGTGATCGTCTTCATCTCTTCTGGAAACACCTTGCTTAGTATTCCTCATGTCGTCTGACTTTGCTTCTTCAAAACTGTGGATGGGACCTAGTTTTATCGGGCCCCACAGTGGGCGCCAAATGTTCTTGCCGGTTGACTTGCTGTTGGTCAAACTCTACGATCGCTAGTACCTTCTTCCTCCTCCTTCACTGTAAAATAGCTTGCCTGCAAAAGAAAGAATGATAGGCGCCCTCACGGCCGTTTGCACTCCGACGCTCAAGTCAAAACTAGGGCAAAAAACACCAAGTGTATAGTAAAAGAGTGATAGTCTCTAAAACTGCGTACCTTCCCCTGGAGCCTTAAGCCCCTTTTATAGGGAGTCATTAGGTTATCTCTTGTAACCAACTTTCCCTGCATGGAACTTTATCTTTAGCAGGAAAATATTTAGTGAGTGAGAGAATGTTGTTATACGTGCGTAATCTTTAACAGCGTATCTTTGTATATTTGGAGTGCTACTGCCGCCACCTGCATATCAATGAAATATTACTAGGAACAATATCTTTTATCTCTTAATTCTCTGGCGTGTATGGCGGTAACCTTCTATCTTTAAGCAATTATCTTTATGAGCGAATATCACAGCATATTATTAACCCTCACGTTGCGGGGTCTATCCTTATGATTTAAAGTAATCTCCCACGGGCCCTTAAACCCCTCACGTTCCATTACATGCAACTCTAAGGATAAATCTCTTATGCCAAAGCTTAGCGTTTGCCGAGGACTGATCACCCTTCTCTGAGGAGGCACACCGGTGACTGATCACCCCTCTCTGAGGGAACACACTGATGACTGATCACCCTTCTCCGAGGGAACACACCGATGACTGATCACCCCTCTTTGAGGGGACACACTGATGACTGATCACCCTAGAATCCAAGCTTCCTGCGAGGTCCACTCCACGTGGCTTTGGCCAATGCTGTGGGACCCAGCTGACGTGGTTCACCCTTTACTATTTGTTCTCGACGACTGAAGTCTGACCACTACACTATTATTATTATTATTATTATTATTATTACTAATATTATTTTTAATATTATTATAATTATAATTATTATTATAATTATTGTTATTATTATTATCATTAATATTATTATTACTGTTATTATTATTATTATAATTATATTATTAATATTATTATTACTATTATTATTATTGTTATTATTATTATTATTTTTATTATTATTATAATAACCATTATTATTTATTTTTATTATTTTTATTATGACTGTTATTATTATTATTATTATTATTAATATTATTATTACTGTTATTATTATTATTATAATCACTATTATTATGATTAATATTATTATTATTATTATTATTTTTATTATTATTATTATTAATATTATTATTATTAATATTATTATTATTATTGCTATTATTATTATTGTTATTATTATTATGATTTTTTTTATTATTATTATTTTTGTTTTTTTATTATTAATAATATTATAATAGTAAATATAATAATAATAATAAGAATAATAGTAATAATAATAATAATAGTAATAATAATATTAATAATAATAATAGTAATAATAATAATAATGATAAGAATAATAATACTAAAATAATAATAATAATAATAATAACGGTACTAATAATATTAATAATAATAATAGTAATAATAGTAATAATAGTAATAATAATAAATAATAATAATAATAAATAATAATAATAATAATAATAATAATAATAAATCTCAATCATACGTCTCTCTTCACATAAACATTATCTCTCTTTCATATAAGCATTCTCTCTCCTACATAAACACTCTTTCTGCCATATAAACATTCTATCTCTGTCACATCAGCAACCGTTGATGCTGTTAGGTGAAATTTAATGGAAATGACCAATTTGAATACATTTTAAAAAATATAGAGATCAAATTGATTTTTTTAAAAATTACTATACTAAATTGACTATTGACCCAAAATGTAGGGTCGAAAAAGATAATTAAACCATAAAATAATTTAAAATTAAAGATTAAAAGAAAATTTCATCAAAGAATATCATTAAGAAGATAAGTATATGCATTAAGGATAAAAGATAGTTCAAGATAATTCAGAGATAACCCTTACGTTTTTAACTAATTAATTAACAAAGTATTTTCTCATTAAAGTATTTTATCTTAAGAGAATTTATTAATTTATTACCTATTTTATCTGCGTTAATTTATTATTTGCATTGTTGTATTCACCAAATATTTTTCTCTCATTTTTCTTTCTTAAAATAAATTCGGTTAGTTGTTTATTTTTCATCATCTATTTCTTATTATTTATCTGCTTTATTCTCTCTGATTCTTTACCTCTGGACTCTTAATTTAATAAAAAAAAATTCTTTAATTTCTAATGTAAATTTTTTCCCTCTGAAAACTTAAAATAAAACATATTTTTTTGGAAGTAGATGCTGGAAAACTTTCTCAAGATAACAATTCATCAACTTTTTGGTCATTATTTTCTAATAAAGGCACTCTTAAACTGTTACAAAGAAAAAAAGGTTGACCATGATTAAGAAATGTTCAGAATCTGCAACAAAGTGAAGTTCCAATTTTCTGATAATGTGAATGGATAAATAGAATGGCAGAAAATTGTTGGGGAATGACACATGGCACATGAATATGTGTTTAGGTTGCTTTATGTTGATGAAAGATCTTGAATGTGAGTTGGTTTACATATTTTATATTAGTTTGATATATGATTATAATTGTTTACTTATTTCAGTTGTTTCCATGTATCTATTGAATATGGGAAACCTGGTGCAAGGGCAAAAACTTCTTATTTATTTAAATTTTTTTATATATAAGACGGCAGTTTTATTTTAAAACAATTTTTAGTTTTGTCTAGAACAATTTTTATAAACTTAATTATAGAATTTGAGTAGTTTTAAATTAACATAATAAAGGAACATGTTAAATCTTTTATGCAGAAAAAATCATTATAAATAACTAGCACAAATATATGTCCCGGATCCAAATTTTTTCTTCTGCTCAACTTTCACGATAATAGAATTTAATATACATAATAATTTTTGATGAGATCAAATTGAAAAATTAAAAATAATATGTAAATAAAAAATGATGAATTGATTAATTAAACTTTTTTCTCTTCTATTGATGAAAACCAAGTAAAGGAGGCGCCTAAGGCCCAAGCCCATGAAGCCCAAGCCCAAGTTGGGGCCCAAACCCAACCAAATAGCTCAACATCCTTCATGCCTCAAAGGATGACTAGGAGCAAGGCTAAAGCTTTGGGAGAAGAACATCAATGGATGTCTCTTTTTGTAATTACTTGTGTATAGTTTTTAGTAGAACTTTAAAGGAATGTGTAGATATTAAAATAAGGGGTGCCAATGTATAAAGATAGGTCACACCTTCCATGTGACATAAAGAGTAGGTGTAGGTGTAGTTTTTAGGAGTTGTCAAAGTAGAAAAAAGGTCACACCTCCCATGTGACTCAAGATTGGCTTCAAATTTGAATTAGAATTAGGAGGGAATTTTGAATTTGTTTCACTTTCATTTCAGTCCTCTAAACCTATAAATAGAGGTGCTTGGTCATTGTAAATGGAACATTGAAATTAGAAGAAAAGTTACTATACTTAAATTGTGAGTGAATGTTGTGAGACTTGTTCTCCTCTTCCTTGTCTCATCTTGTGAAGCTTTGGGAGCTCTCAAGTGGCGGCAAATCTGCACTTATCTTGGATTGTAAGGACCTGAAAAATTTATTGGAATGAAAGAGTATGTTTTAAATAAATTCTAAGTATGTTTTTATTTAGAATAGAAAGGGAGGAAAAAGTTAAGTTTAGAAGGCTATGAGGTCGCCGGTCGCCTGCTACACATGAGCGCCAGGTGGACATCGCGCGGGCGTGAGAGGCATGCAGGCACCGCGCGGGCGTGAGAGGCATGCAGGCATCGCGCGGGCGCGAGAGGCATGCAGGCATCGCGCGGGCGCGAGAGGCATGCAGGCATCGCGCGGGCGCGAGGGGCATGCGGGCATCGCGCGGGCGCGAGGCACGCGGGCATTGCCAGGGCGCGATGCATGTGGACGTGGCCAAGGCGCGAGAGTTATGAGGGCCTCGCCAGGGAAGACATCGGTTGTCTCCCAGAGGAAGACATCGGTCGTTCGCCAGGAAGATGTCATCGGTGGTAGTCTTCGCGCGAGGTCATCGGTGGTAGTCTTCGCGCGAGGTCATCGGTGGTAGTCTTCGCGCGAGGTCATCGGTGGATCGTCTTCGCGCGAGAGGTCATCAGTGGTTTCTCTTCGAGCTGGTAGTCATCGGCGAAAGGTCATCGCGCGACGTTGAGTTACACCCAGAGAACGTGGGCCCCAGACTCCCAGCAAGAGATGTTCTGCACGCGCGCCACGTAGACAAAAGAGTGGTTCAGAATAGTGACCTCAGAGCGTAGCCTGCGCAGAGGCACGCTTAGGTGTACTGTTCAGCGAAGCGTACACGCAAACTCCCTGCAGAGTGGGTGGTGGCAGCGGTTTTTGTGGAGAAGTCAGCTTAAGATGCAAAAACCCATTTCTGAGGAAGAAGGAAAGAAACGTTGCGGTGGTTCCAGAGCTAAAGGGTGCGTTTATCTCCCTTCACCTCCATTCTCTCCTTCGCGCTGCGATTCTAGCACCTTCACACGAGAGTACGACGAGCGACGGCCACCATTAGAGCACCTGGGAAAGTTCTCTGCAACTCCTTCAAAACCAGACTCAAGAATAGAGCCAAGGCATTCTTCAAGCTCTGTTGGATTTCGAAGCACCTGGTGGTTGCGCAAGTCCAGGTAAGGGAAGCTAGACTTCATTTTCAATACAAGCCATAGTTTAGCTATTTCTGAAGTGAGGGCGACGTGGTCGCCGGTTTTCGTTTCATCTTTGTAAAATGCTCTGTTCTTATGTGTTTGGGCGACGTGGTCGCCGGTTTTATATACAGTCTTCGAAACACCCTGTTTTTGAACTAGATCGCCGGTTTTGGCGCTGTTTTACGAACTCCCCTGTGTTTGACGTTGTTTGAAGCTGTTTGGGATTTAAATACAATATATATGTGATATTCGAAAGTTTGAAACGTTGAAATGGTTGTTGCTGTGATTTGAAATATTCCTTTGTATGGCATGACGTCTTGAATGTTGTGAATGTGGGATCGAGGCATAGTATTTTCAGGAAAGAAAATACCGTGTAAGATCTTGTAGTAGGTGCATTGATCGGTGATTCCTAAGGGGATATCCTGACTCTGCTGAGGTAATGGAATCACGTAGAGGAAGTTACTCAGTTGTTGAGAGTCGAAGGAGGTCTATATGATGGGCGTCTCGTGTGAAAAAGAACGAGCTCCGCCTGTCCTATGGATTAACCCTGTCATACCAGGAGAACTATTGACATTGAGATGATATATGCGCATGCTGTGTGGATTCACAGCGACCCTGTGTGGATTTCACAGTGGTGTGGTATGACAGGTGCAGATCTCTGAGTCTAATCAACGCACGAGTCAATCCGGAAGTAGTGTCAAGTGTCTTGTGTGGTGAGTCAGTGGAAAGTCTGACGTGAGAAATGAGAAACATTGATAGTTTATAGACACTTGATGCAGTATTGTGAAATGGAATGACTATGGGTGGATGTTGTGAAATGTGTGATTTTGGGCGATCAGGTGAATGATATGAGCAACTCTACGTTTTACATGGATATTTTGAAACTTGTTTTACTTTGATCGTCATGTTCATGATTTAAACTCTCTTTAAAATATCTAGCTTACCCTGCGTGTTTTGGTTCTGTGGTTTTCTCTTAAAAACTGTGATGATCGTGTATTTTACACGGGAGCAGATGATCTTCCAGGAAGTAGAGCTCCTTAGTGAGTGATCGCCGAGGAGGAGATCGCCGGTTTTCTTCTGTCTCTATCGGGTGATCGCCTGTTTCTGCCTCTATCGGGTGATCGCCTGTTTTTTTCTGTCCTGATAGGTGATCGGCTGTTTTGGCTCCTCCGATAGGAGATCGGTTTCTTCCGATAGGAGATCTCCTGCTTTGTTTTTTTTACTGTATTTTGTTTATGTTTCTGGAAAATTTGACCGAATTTGTATTAAACTCCCTAAGAGGAGCAACTTCATTTCATATATATATTATTTTGTTCATAGAATCTATTTGTCACCCTTACTTTCATTTTATATTTATTTCAAAGTAATTTGGAGGGATGTTACATTAATGGTATCAGAGCAGTTCGTCCTTAGGATGACCTGAGGGCTGTGGATCCATTGTGTTTCTTCTGCTCATGAAATTTATTTGAGTTTAAAATAACAACTATAGTGAAAAGTTTTCAAACGTTTTTGTATTGAGATTTTGTGTGTGCTTTGGTGAATATATGTTATAACTGAAAATCTTAGTATTAAGAATGAGAAGGTCCTGATAAAGTAGTGAGGGTGCACACTCATAACTGGATCGGGATGAGTCTCAACCTTAATTCCAAAGGTTTGATGTTTAGCATATATTGAATTCTGGTGTGAGCTATTTCATTTTCTTGAGTGTCCTTGTAATGGATTGAAAATGGTTGATTGGATTGATGACTGCATACCAGTAGTTGTTCTGGTGTTATGCTTGATGTTATAAGCATTATGATTCTGTTGTTGAACTCAAATTCTTAATGACTTTGAGATGCTGACCTTTGTAAGGTCTAGATGGTACCTCCTGAATGAATTGATTTCTGATCGATCTCATTCTTGTAGTTGTAGGGAATATAGAAACCAATAGATTCAGAATCCAGAACGAAGAAGATGGCACGTAGACCTTCTACCCCACCCCAACCTTCCTCAGAGATGAGCCAGATCGCCAAGGCCATCGAGATGATGGCGACTGCCATTCAGCAACAGAATGCGGCGATGGCTCAGAACCATCAAGCCACAATGCAGCACTGGGAAACTGCCCGATCTGCTGAGACAAACTCCCACGTCGGTCAGCCCCAAGAACAGATGGGACTGGCCGAGTTCATGAGGCACAACCCACCTAAGTTCAGTGGGAATGCTACCCCTGACCAGGCAGATCAGTGGGTCAGGGAGTTGGAGAAAATCTTTAGGGCGACCTCCTGCCCTGAAGAGAAGAAGCTGCTGTTCGCCACTTATCTGCTATCAGGAGAAGCTGAGTTCTGGTGGATGGGAGCTCAGCAGATGATGGAGGCACGAGAGGATGTATTGGATTGGGAGAGCTTCAGGGTGAAGTTCTTGGAGAAATACTTCCCTGACAGTGCCAAGTTTGCAAGGGAAGCTGAGTTCTTAAAGTTGGAGCAGGGGGACATGTCAGTAAACGCCTATGCTGCTCGTTTTGAGTACCTCGCCCGGTTTTATACCGAGGCGACCTCCGAGGCCTGGAGATGTAGAAAATTCGAAGAAGGACTGAAGCATGGGCTGAAGAGGACCCTAGCCCCGATGTGCATCAGGGAATTCCACGCCTTAGTGGAGAAGGCGAAGATGGTGGAGACCCTGGAAAAGGGTGATTCTCGGGTGATCAGGTCACACCAAGGAGGTTCCTCCAGTGGGAGAGCTAAGGCACAGCACCCACAAAGCAAACCCTATGCGAGACCTCCACCACATCGGGCAGGAGCAGCACCTCCCCAGTTTCAACAGCAGCAACCTTGGAAACCCAAGTGTCTTCACTGTGGTGGACCACACGCCTCCAATGCTTGTTTCAAGAAGATTTCAGAGAGGAGATGTTTTGTCTGCCAAAAGATAGGGCACGTTGCTAGAGAGTGCCCTAGCAGGAATGGGGCGACCCAACCCAGTGGCTCCCAACAGTTGAGGAACGAGGGCAACAGGCCTCAGGCAACAGGGAGGGTGTTCGCCATGTCTGGAACAGAGGCAGCTCAGTCAGGTAACCTCATCCAAGGTGTTTGTTTTATTGCTGGTAGAGGTGTAAGGGCTTTGTTTGATTCTGGAGCGACACACTCCTTTGTGTCAAGCCTGTGTGTAGCTGAGTTGGGCCTCCTAGTGAAGGAGTTACCTTTCGACCTGTTGGTCTCTACACCTGCGTCAGGACAGGTGTCGACCTCTACGGTGTGCCCCGAATGTCCAGTAATTGTGGAGGGACGCAGATTCAAGGTGAACTTGATCTGCCTACCTCTTCAGGACCTGGATGTTATCCTGGGAATGGATTGGTTAGCTGCCAATCACGTTCTCATAGACTGTGGTAGGCAGAAAGTAGCGTTTCCAGACCCCCAAGAATCGGATGTGTTATCAGTTCAACGAGGGCGATCAGAGCTGGAAGGAGGGGCGAGGTGCTTCGTGGTGCTCGCCCGGTTGGAAGTGGAGAATAAAGGGGACGTAAACAGGATACAAGTGGTGAAAGATTTCACGGATGTATTCCCAGAAGAAGTACCTGGGTTACCCCCTAAGAGAGAAGTGGAATTCTCTATTGACTTGGTACCTGGAGCTGGACCAGTGTCAATGGCACCTTACAGGATGGCACCAGCCGAGTTAGTGGAGTTAAAGAAGCAAGTGGAAGAGTTGCTGGAGAAGCAATTCATCAGACCCAGTGTATCTCCATGGGGAGCTCCAGTGCTCCTAGTTAAGAAGAAGGATGGAGGGTCTCGGCTGTGTATAGATTACAGGCAGTTGAACAAGTTGACCATCAAGAACAAGTACCCCCTACCTCGGATTGATGATTTGATGGACCAAATTCATGGGGCCTCGGTGTTCTCCAAGATTGACCTGAGATCGGGGTATCACCAAATCTTGGTAAAAGCTGAAGATGTTCAGAAGACAGCTTTTAGGTCTCGATATGGGCACTACAAGTATGTAGTGATGCCATTTGGAGTCACCAATGCTCCAGCTCTATTCATGGACTACATGAATAGGATCTTTCGCCCTTTCTTGGATAAGTTTGTGGTGGTCTTCATAGATGACATCCTCATTTATTCAAGGACCGAGGAAGAGCATGAGGAACACCTGAGGACAGTATTGGAAATACTGAGAGAGAAGCAGCTCTATGCCAAGTTCTCCAAGTGTGAGTTCTGGCTGAGGGAAGTCAACTTCTTAGGACACGTGATATCTGCCCAGGGGATCTCGGTAGATCCAACCAAGGTAGAGGCAGTGCTGCAATGGGAACGTCCTAAGACCGTGACTGAGATAAGGAGCTTTGTGGGGTTGGCGGGCTACTATCGGAGGTTTATTGAGGATTTTTCCAAGATAGTGGCTCCTTTAACACAGCTAACCCGCAAGGACCAACCTTTTGCTTGGACCGACCGATGTGAGCAGAGCTTCATGGAACTAAAGGAGAGGTTGACCAGTGCTCCAGTGCTGGTGATCCCCGAGGTAGGAAGACCTTTTGATGTCTTCTGTGACGCTTCACATCAAGGCTTGGGATGTGTTTTAATGCAAGAGAAGAGAGTGGTTGCATATGCTTCAAGACAACTCAAGGTTCACGAGAGAAACTACCCTACGCATGACTTGGAGTTGGCGGCAGTGGTTTTTGCCTTGAAGATCTGGAGGCACTATCTATATGGAGCTCGGTTCCAGGTGTTCAGTGACCACAAGAGCTTGAAGTACCTGTTCGATCAGAAGGAACTAAACATGAGACAAAGAAGGTGGATGGAATTCCTAAAGGATTACGACTTTCAACTCATGTATCACCCAGGGAAGGCCAATGTAGTGGCAGATGCCTTGAGTAGGAAGTCTATACAAGTCGCCACCATGATGATGGAAGAGCAGAAACTGATCGAGCAGTTCAGAGACTTAAACCTTGGAGTAGAATTTCACGTGAATCACATTAGTTGTAGCAAGCTGACTATAACTAATGACTTCCTAGGAATGTTGAAGGATAAGCAATTGGAGGACCTTAGCCTGAAGCGCACTGTAGAGTCACTAGGGACAGATCAGGCGAGAGGCTTTGAGATGGGCGATGATGGGATCTTGAGGTTTGATGGCAGAATTTGCATACCTGCAAATGATGAGTTGAAGAAGATGATCCTAGAGGAAGGTCATAAGAGTCGCCTTAACCTTCATCCAGGCATGAACAAGATGTACCATGACTTGAAGGAGTCATTTTGGTGGTCGGGCATGAAGAGGGACATCGCCCAGTATGTGACAACCTGCTTAACGTGTCAGAAGGCAAAGGTAGAACATCAAAGGCCTGGTGGGTTATTACAACCATTGGATATCCCTGAGTGGAAATGGGACAGCATTGCCATGGATTTTGTCACCCATTTACCCAGATCGGTCAAGGGCCATGATGCAATCTGGGTCATCACTGATCGGCTGACGAAGAGTGCTCATTTTCTCCCAGTGAATATGAAGATGCCTATGGTCAAGCTGGCACAGCTATACATCCAAGAAATAGTAAGGCTGCATGGAGTGCCTTCCAGCATCGTTTCAGATAGAGATCCCAGGTTTACTTCACGGTTTTGGCAGACCTTACAAGAATGCTTGGGAACTAAGTTGAGGATGAGCTCTGCATATCATCCCCAAACAGATGGTCAGTCAGAGAGAACGATCCAATCTCTGGAAGATCTGCTGAGGGCGTGCGTCTTGGATCAATTGGGAGGTTGGGAGGAGGTGTTGCCACTAGTGGAGTTTACCTATAACAATAGCTACCACGCCAGTATTGGGATGGCCCCATATGAAGCCCTATATGGGAGGAAATGCAGAACCCCCTTATGTTGGTACCAAGAGGGCGAGGCAGTCTTGGTCGGGCCAGAGTTGATTCAACAGACGACCGAGAAGGTAAAGCAGATACAAAGCAGAATGAAAGCTTCTCAGAGTAGGCAGAAGTCCTATGCAGATCAGAGGAGAAAGCCTTTGGAGTTTGCTGCTGGGGATCACGTGTTCATGAAAGTGACACCAACCAAGGGTGTAGGGCGGGCGATCAGGTCAAAGAAGTTGTCCCCTAAGTTCGTGGGACCATATCAGATCTTGAGAAGGATTGGCCCAGTGGCGTATGAGATCGCCCTACCTCCCCATCTGGCGAATCTGCACAATGTCTTTCACGTGTCACAGCTGAGGAAGTACATGGCAGACCCCAGTCATGTGCTGGATGTAGATGACGTGCAGATCAGAGATGACTTGTCCTTTGAAGCAAAACCAGTCAGGATTGACGATCGGCAAAGTAAACAGCTCAGAGGCAAGACCATCGACATGGTGAAAGTGGTGTGGGATGAGAGATCGGGGGATTCAACTTGGGAGTTAGAAGAACCCATGAGGGAGGCTTATCCATACCTCTTTTCCTTGTAATCCAATTTTCGAGGACGAAAATTTTTCTTGTTGGGGAGAATGTAAGGACCTGAAAAATTTATTGGAATGAAAGAGTATGTTTTAAATAAATTCTAAGTATGTTTTTATTTAGAATAGAAAGGGAGGAAAAAGTTAAGTTTAGAAGGCTACGAGGTCGCCGGTCGCCTGCTACACATGAGCGCCAGGTGGACATCGCGCGGGCGTGAGAGGCATGCAGGCATCGCGCGGGCGCGAGAGGCATGCAGGCATCGCGCGGGCGCGAGAGGCATGCAGGCATCGCGCGGGCGCGAGGGGCATGCGGGCATCGCGCGGGCGCGAGGCACGCGGGCATTGCCAGGGCGCGATGCATGTGGACGTGGCCAAGGCGCGAGAGTTATGAGGGCCTCGCCAGGGAAGACATCGGTTGTCTCCCAGAGGAAGACATCGGTCGTTCGCCAGGAAGATGTCATCGGTGGTAGTCTTCGCGCGAGGTCATCGGTGGTAGTCTTCGCGCGAGGTCATCGGTGGTAGTCTTCGCGCGAGGTCATCGGTGGATCGTCTTCGCGCGAGAGGTCATCAGTGGTTTCTCTTCGAGCTGGTAGTCATCGGCGAAAGGTCATCGCGCGACGTTGAGTTACACCCAGAGAACGTGGGCCCCAGACTCCCAGCAAGAGATGTTCTGCACGCGCGCCACGTAGACAAAAGAGTGGTTCAGAATAGTGACCTCAGAGCGTAGCCTGCGCAGAGGCACGCTTAGGTGTACTGTTCAGCGAAGCGTACACGCAAACTCCCTGCAAAGTGGGTGGTGGCAGCGGTTTTTGTGGAGAAGTCAGCTTAAGATGCAAAAACCCATTTCTGAGGAAGAAGGAAAGAAACGTTGCGGTGGTTCCAGAGCTAAAGGGTGCGTTTATCTCCCTTCACCTCCATTCTCTCCTTCGCGCTGCGATTCTAGCACCTTCACACGAGAGTACGACGAGCGACGGCCACCATTAGAGCACCTGGGAAAGTTCTCTGCAACTCCTTCAAAACCAGACTCAAGAATAGAGCCAAGGCATTCTTCAAGCTCTGTTGGATTTCGAAGCACCTGGTGGTTGCGCAAGTCCAGGTAAGGGAAGCTAGACTTCATTTTCAATACAAGCCATAGTTTAGCTATTTCTGAAGTGAGGGCGACGTGGTCGCCGGTTTTCGTTTCATCTTTGTAAAATGCTCTGTTCTTATGTGTTTGGGCGACGTGGTCGCCGGTTTTATATACAGTCTTCGAAACACCCTGTTTTTGAACTAGATCGCCGGTTTTGGCGCTGTTTTACGAACTCCCCTGTGTTTGACGTTGTTTGAAGCTGTTTGGGATTTAAATACAATATATATGTGATATTCGAAAGTTTGAAACGTTGAAATGGTTGTTGCTGTGATTTGAAATATTCCTTTGTATGGCATGACGTCTTGAATGTTGTGAATGTGGGATCGAGGCATAGTATTTTCAGGAAAGAAAATACCGTGTAAGATCTTGTAGTAGGTGCATTGATCGGTGATTCCTAAGGGGATATCCTGACTCTGCTGAGGTAATGGAATCACGTAGAGGAAGTTACTCAGTTGTTGAGAGTCGAAGGAGGTCTATATGATGGGCGTCTCGTGTGAAAAAGAACGAGCTCCGCCTGTCCTATGGATTAACCCTGTCATACCAGGAGAACTATTGACATTGAGATGATATATGCGCATGCTGTGTGGATTCACAGCGACCCTGTGTGGATTTCACAGTGGTGTGGTATGACAGGTGCAGATCTCTGAGTCTAATCAACGCACGAGTCAATCCGGAAGTAGTGTCAAGTGTCTTGTGTGGTGAGTCAGTGGAAAGTCTGACGTGAGAAATGAGAAACATTGATAGTTTATAGACACTTGATGCAGTATTGTGAAATGGAATGACTATGGGTGGATGTTGTGAAATGTGTGATTTTGGGCGATCAGGTGAATGATATAAGCAACTCTACGTTTTACATGGATATTTTGAAACTTGTTTTACTTTGATCGTCATGTTCATGATTTAAACTCTCTTTAAAATATCTAGCTTACCCTGCGTGTTTTGGTTCTGTGGTTTTCTCTTAAAAACTGTGATGATCGTGTATTTTACACGGGAGCAGATGATCTTCCAGGAAGTAGAGCTCCTTAGTGAGTGATCGCCGAGGAGGAGATCGCCGGTTTTCTTCTGTCTCTATCGGGTGATCGCCTGTTTCTGCCTCTATCGGGTGATCGCCTGTTTTTTTCTGTCCTGATAGGTGATCGGCTGTTTTGGCTCCTCCGATAGGAGATCGGTTTCTTCCGATAGGAGATCGCCTGCTTTGTTTTTTTTACTGTATTTTGTTTATGTTTCTGGAAAATTTGACCGAATTTGTATTAAACTCCCTAAGAGGAGCAACTTCATTTCATATATATATTATTTTGTTCATAGAATCTATTTGTCACCCTTACTTTCATTTTATATTTATTTCAAAGTAATTTGGAGGGATGTTACATGGATCATCACCTCCAAGTGACGTGTCCATTCCCAATCCATGACTACAATCACATAAGTTTCATCTTCTTTCATCTTCCATAGTCATTTCAATCGGTAGTTTTGATTCTATGTCTTGTTCTTGAATTTCAATCGGTTCTTTTGTTTTAATTTTTGTTTCCATTCTGGTTTTTGTGTTTAAATTCTGCACCTATTCTTTTTTTGAGTTCAACACCTTGTTCTTCATTCATTCATCACCATTAATTGTGTTTTAACCTTGGACCTTTGGAAATGAACCTTCACATTTACTTAACACTTGTTAAGTTAATGTCCAATGGGGATTTTCCTTAGGTGACTCACTCTAAATTGCTAAGAATCTTGATCCTAATTCTAAGAAAGTGTCACAAATATTATGAACCTAAAATCAACTCACATCATCTATGATTTGAGTTTCTCTTCTTCTTCAAGCTTTTTTTTTTCTTCCATTGGTGATTTTCGGATTGGAAAGTGTAATGATATTCACATTAAGATTAAGATTAACTTGATGGTAGATATAAAAAGAATGATGGTTTTACCAAAGAATAAAGTTGTTTGAAATGGAGTGAAGAGAGTGATTGAAAATAAAAATTATTGTATTTCATACATGAAATTTGGTGTGGGAATGAAGTGAGGATGAGGGTACGTTCTTTCTTTTTTTTCTGTTTGTTGCATTAGAATAAGAAATTAAGTAAATAATGGGAAGTTAGTTTGCATATAAAAACTGTTCCATAACATTAATTTACAGTGAAAAAATAATTTTATTTTTTAAATAATTCATATAAAGTGACAAAATACGCATTATACTAATAAATATGGTAGAATAAAAAAAAATTAATGTACACTAAAGTATAGATTAAATGATGACAATTTATATAAGATACATATTATATAAAAGGCTTTATTTATTTTAAAATGTTATATAATCAAAATATTTTAAAAATTTAGAAAACAAAATCTTTATAAAAAAGTAGTTTAGATTCATTTACTAAAAACAAAACTTACTCGACTTAGAACTGTAACGCCCCTAAAATCTTATTCATATTTATATCATAAAATAAACATAAAACAATAATATCAAAATTAACATTCATATATATATATATATATATATATATATATATATATATATATATATATATATAATAAAATACATCCCTTCCATTCAATGTGTTCTTCAAAAGGAACATCCCTCCTCGCAGGGAGTTAAATTTATACATCAAAAGTTTTCCAAAATAAAACATTCAACTATAAAACGATCCTTTTCTCCATCTGCTCACTGAGGAGCTCTACCACCTGCAACATCAGCTGCTCCCGTGTAAATTAACACGATCATCACAGGTTTAAGAAAACCAACACAAAACAAAACACAGGGGTAAGCTAGCTATTTTAAAAACTTTAAATATGAACTTTAAATTCAACATAACCAGCTTTTAAACACCCACATAATTCCATCACTTTCTCATTCATTTCACATGACCATCAAATATTCACACATTTCACAATTTCCTCAAGTATCAATCATTCCACAAAAATCCATCAAGTGTCTATCACATTTCAATATTTCTCTTTCTCACGTCAGACTTCCACTGACCCATCACACATAGACACTTGACACTACTTTCGGAAGACTCGTGCGTTGAACTTAGCCTCCAGAGACCTGCACCTGTCATACCACACCACTGTGAAATCCACACAGGGTCGCTGTGAAATCCACACAGCCATGCGCATAAACATAATCTCAATATCATCACTCTCCCGGTATGACAGGGTTAATTCATATAATAGGTCAAGTTAGTTATCTTTCAAACAACTTACCCATACATATGAACCTCCTTCGACTCTCAACAACTGAATAACTTCATCTATGTGATTCCATTATATCAGCAGAGTCAGGATCGTCTCATTCACAGGATACTCACTGATCAATACACTCTAATACCAATCTCAACACGGTATTTCCTTTTCTGAAAATACTATGTCTTGATCACAATTTCACATTCATCCAGTACATCATACCACATGTAAAAGCACAATTCCATCATATAATATTTTGAATCTTTTCTTAAACAATCCCAATCATAGAAACAATCATACCAAAGTTCAGATTTTCGAATATCATATGCATTTCACCTTTCAATCTCAAACAATTTCAAAACGACACTAAAACAGGGGATTTCGAAATTTGCATTAAAACCGGCGATTACGTCACTTCGAAATTTGCATTAAAACCGGCGATCACGTCACTTCGAAAATTTGCATTAAAACCGGCGATGACGTCACCCAAACATCAGAATCTTCTAGCTTTAGGTTTTATTGAAAATAAAACTAGCTTCCCTTACCTGGACTTGTGTAAAATCTCACTAAGAGCTCCAAACCCACCGAGAACTCAAGGATGCCTTAACCTGCACCATAGAGTCTCGATCACAAAACTAACGAGATTACTCATTTTCTGCGTTAACAAAGACGATTTCTGAAGTTAAAAGAGTTGTATGCACAACTTATGCAAAGACAACCCTCTTAAATTCATACTCGACTCAAAGAACAGAGCAAAACGACTTACTCTGTTTTAGGGCTTTGAGCAGAAAACTTGCAGAGTAACTTCCCAGGAGGACAATGGCAGTCGCCGATCGTAGCACTGGTACGTGAGGATAGCCGCGTCTTCGAGTGGAGGAGAAAGGAGAAAGGGGAACTAAATGAGCTGATTCCCTCAGCTCTTAAGGTCGAACGACTCTTTAGCCTTCACTGCCATTACCCACTCTCTGAGCAACCTTGTGTGTACACTTCCTTGAACAGTATGACCACACGTGGGTTTCTGCGCATACCAACTCTCTGATGCTAACTATTCTGAAACACCCTTTTTGTCTACGTGTCGCACATGCAAAACGTTCATGCTGGGAGCCTGGGTCCCACCTTATCTGTGTGAAACACGATATCGCGCGATAACCATCCACCGATGACTGCTCGCGCGATGACCATGCCTCTCATACCGGCGATGACCGATTCCTCTTCCTGACGGACGACTGATTCCTAACCCTGGCAGACCACCGATGTCTCACCCTGGCAGACAACCGATGTCTCACCCTGGCAGACCACCGATGTGTCACCCTGGCAGACAACCGATGTGTCACCCTGGCAGACAACCGATGTCTCACCCTGGCAGATAACCGATGTCTCACCCTGGCAGACAACCGATGTGTCACCCTGGCAGACAACCGATGTGTCACCCTGGCAGACAACCGATGTGTCTCCCATCCTGGTTGATGACCGATGTTCCTCTCATCCTGTTGGCGATCTCTTATCACCCTTGTGGGTGACGAGGACACAACTCCTCACTCTGGTCACCGATGTCACATCGTCACACCCAGCTGAGGGCTCGTCCTCCCATTCCTCTAAGTTTGTGGTATCACTCCCACATGACTCGGTGACGTCGGTAGCTTCTCCTTCCCGAGGACAGGTCGGTACCAACTCCTCGTGCGCCAATGCATGCAACACTAAGGACAATCTCTTATGTCCCAGCATAGAGTTTCGCATACATAGCGTATCTAAGGTGCAAATCACACCTTAATACGTGTGATTTTTGGAACCCCCCTATGGTCCCCCGACCAACCTCTACCAGCTGACCTCAGACCTTGGGCGACGTCCGAGGTCTGGCCACCATGAAACTTCTATTACAAGCTCTTTTTATTTTAAATAATCACATCTTCAGAATTTATTTAAATATAACACTTTTATTCCAATTAAATTTTTCTAGGTCCTTACAAGAACATTCTTATTTGGTTCTTCGCCAACTAAACCAGTTTTTAACTTTTTTTGCTTTTGCAGATTTTTTTTTTTATTTGAAGCAGAAAAATGTATAATACGTAGTTTATTTTTACTATGATATAAATATTATTAACTTACATTAATTTTTGCTAAAAAATTTATCTAAAAAATCTCTTTTTAAAAACATTTTGTTTAATATTACTAGTTAAGCATAATTTAATCTACATACTTTTGGAGATTACAAATGTAACACGCTTGAATTTAACTTAATTAGAGGTTAGAAGTTGGGTTTGTATTTAGGGAAAGTGAAATTCTAATATAATATCATAATTATTTCTAATTCATGCTTTGGTTATGCTGTGATTTTTGTACATTTTAAATTTAATGAAATTCCATTATAAACTAAGTGATTACCTGAATAATGTCTTTTTTTATTCATAAACAACATTTCTATTTAATGAATTTATGCTAAATTATTTAATGGTAATGTTTTTTTATTTATTTTTATTTTTATGAATGAAAAGGACCACATAAGATAATTATTCAATAAATTGCTAACACAGTTTGTTCTTGCCGGTTGATCCTTTCGCCGGTTGATTTGGGTAGGATTCTTCACCTCAAAACTCTGTTCTGTGTCTTCTTGTTGCACTAGCTTTGGCTCCGTTGAGACATAGGACACCCTACCTATTGATTAAACTCTGATGATCAACTCAATAAAGGCTCACAAAAAATAAACAACTACTCAGCACTCAAAAATAGTATACCTTCTCCTGGGGTCTCAAGCCCCTTTTATAGCTATTTGTGCAACAACTTCCCACAAGAAAATATATTACAACTGAAAATATAATTTTGGCATGTCTAATCATAACAAAAAAACCACTTGTAACAGGCACCCTTGACATTCAGGTGCTGTCCACAGGCTAAACTCTACTACGGGTGCACTACTATCTTTTAGAGTTATATAAAATAATAATTAATTATCACGTAACTAACATGCAATAACCAACCAACATAAATATGTAACAGATATGGAATCTTAACTATCGCGCGCAGATATTGACTTGTCGGCCTCTCACATGATAAACCTTTCGCAACTACACCATGTTGGGCTTAGACTTGACATTTGGGCCGAAACCACGACCCACACCCTAAGTCCAATAACCGAACTAACCGCTCATCGGCCTAAACCGATATCCGACCTCCAAACCGGATCCGATCACTCTGACCAGTACATAGTCCATTTTAGTTTAAGTAATGTAAGACCAACACAAAATCAAATTCAATAAAGACTGTCTCATCAAGATGTGATTGCATGTAACATATAAACGTGTTCAGTGACTCAAGTAGACGACATATAATGAAAGCTTAAATTTAAGTTGTTTTTTTAAACAGGCAAATTATTTATACACCATTCAACAAATCAAACCCAACAATCATAAATAACACAGTTCATTTGCACTTATATTTGTAAATAGTTTTAAATAATCATTTAATCCAATTATTCATTTAACAATTCAAACCAAAATGTAACACTAATAACCAAATTCATTCACTAGCGATATTTTATTTTGTTTAATAACTTAATCCACTTATAAACCTTTTTATCCTATTATTTGTCTAACAAAAGCCTAAGGAGCCGTTATATATAGATCAAATACATGAGAATATGTTATGTACCAAAATAATTTTATATTAACATTATTTTTTGTAAGTATAATACATGTGACATAATTCCAATTCTAATATTAATTTAATTAAAATAGTGAACGTGTTTAATTATATACATAACTGAAGAAAACTTTCTTATAAAAACTTAATAAATTATTTATACACCATTCAACAAATCAAACCCAACAATCATAAATAACACAGTTCATTTGCACTTATATTTGTAAATAGTTTTAAATAATCATTGAATCCAATTATTCATTTAACAATTCAAACCAAAATGTAACACTAATAACCAAATTCATTCACTAGCGATATTTTATTTTGTTTAATAACTTAATCCACTTATAAACCTTTTTATCCTATTATTTGTCTAACAAAAGCCTAAGGAGCCGTTATATATAGATCAAATACATGAGAATATGTTATGTACCAAAATAATTTTATATTAACATTATTTTTTGTAAGTATAATACATGTGACATAATTCCAATTCTAATATTAATTTAATTAAAATAGTGAACGTGTATAATTATATACATAACTGAAGAAAACTTTCTTATAAAAACTTAATAAATTATTTATACACCATTCAACAAATCAAACCCAACAATCATAAATAACACAATTCATTTGTGTAACATCCCGCCAAGTCCTTTTCATATTTAAGTCCTTTTCATATTTATATAGTGAAATAAAGGTAAAACAATAATATCGAAGTGAACATATATATATATATATATATAATGAAATTTCTCCTCACAGGGAGTTTAATACATATCCAGTCAGTTTCCAAACTTAAACAAAATATAGCAAAATAGAAAAACAGGCGATCTCCTTCCGGCGACCACTGACTGAGGAGCTCTACTTCCTGCAACATCATCTGCTCCCGTGTAAATTATACACGATCATCACAGGTTTAAGAAAAACAACCACGATACAAAACAAAAACGTAGGGTAAGCTAGATATTTTAAAGAGAATTTAGATATGAAACTTTAAAATCAAGATAAAACAAATTTAAGACACCCACGTAAAAACCATCAACTTTCTCATTCCCTTCACATGACCATCAAGTAATCACATATTTCACAATTTCCTCAAGAGTCGTTCAATTCACATAATTCCATCAAGTGTCTATCAATTTCAATGTTTCTCATTTCTCACGTCAGACTTCCACTGACTCATCACACATAGACACTTGACACTACTTCCGGAAGACACGTGCATTGACTAGACTCAGAGATCTGCACCTGTCATACTGCACCACTGTGAAATCACACACATTCACAGGGTCGCTGTGAAATCACACACATTCACAAGCGTATAAATGAATCTCAATATCATCACTATCCTAGCATGACAGGGTTAATCCATACAACGGGTCAAGCTCGTTCTCTTTCAAACAACTCACCCATACATATGAACCTCCTTCGACTCTCAACGCCTGAATAACTTCATCTATATGATTCCATTATATCAGGAGAGTCAGGATATCTCATAATAAACGAATCACCGGTCAATGCACACTCTACACGATCTTACACGGTATTTTCTTTCTTGAAAATACTATGCCTTGATCCCACATTCACCACATTCCATACATCATACCACACATAAAGAACAATTCCATCATAGAATACTTTGAATCTTTTCTTAAACAACCCCACTCACAAAAACAAGCATACCACCGTTCAGGTTTTCGAATAGCATATACATTTTTCATTTCAATCTCAACAAGTTCAAAGCGACACTAAAACAGGGGAGTTCGAAAACAACATTAAAATCGGCGATCACATCCAAAAACAGGGGATTATGCAATAATAGTTGAAAACCGGCGACCACGTCACCCCATCATCAAAATCATCTAACTTAAGGTTTTCGTTGGAAATAAGGCTAGCTTCCCTTACCTGGACTTGCGTAAAATCTCACTACGAGCTCTAACCCACCGAACTTAAGGATACCCGAACTCTGTTTTAGCGTCCTGATCGGGAAACTCGCAGAGAACTTCCCAGGAGTCCAAGGGCAGTCGTCGCTCCTTGTACTAGTGCTTGAGGATGCCTGAATCGCAGCGCGAAGGAGAGAAAAGAGAAGGATGAAGGTAAACTCACTTTGTCACTCTTGAACCACAGCAACGTTCTTCTCCTCTCAGAAGTGAGTTTTTGAATCTAAACCAACTTGTCCACAATTGCCGCTGCCACTACCCACTCTGCAGGAAAGCTTGCGTGCACACTTCCTTGAACAGTATGACCACGTGGGTTTCTGCGCACACCAACTCTCTGACGCTAACTATTCTGAAACACCCTTACTGTCTACGTGTTGCGCATGCAGGACGTCTCATGCTGGGAGCCTGGGTCCCACCTTATCTGTGTGAAACACGACATCGCGCGATGACTATCCACCGATGTCTCATCCTGGCGGACGACCGATGTCTCTCCCTGGAGGACGACCGATGTCTCTCCCTGGAAGACGACCGATGTCTATCCCTGGCGATGACCGCATGTATCTCGCCCTGGCGATGCCAACGTGTCTCTCGCCCTGGCGATGCCCGCATGTCTCTCGCCCTGGCGATGCCCGCATGTCTCTCGCCCTGGCGATGCCCGCATGTCTCTCGCCCTGGCGATGCCCGCATGTCTCTCGCCCTGGCGATGCCCGCATGTCTGTCGCCCTGGCGATGACTGATGACACATCGCCACGCCTTGCTGAAGGGTTCTTCATCCCACTATGTTACGTCCAAGGTATCACCTCCACATGACTTGGTGACGTCGGTAGCTTCACATTTCCAAGAATAGATCAGCACTACTCCTCGTGCGCCCATGCATGCAACACTAAGGACGATTTCTTATGCTCAAGCATAGAGCTTCGCATGCACAACGTATCTAAGGCTTAACCCACACCTTGATACGCGTGGTTGTTGGAACCCACTATGGTTGATCCAGTATCTTGACCACATACTAAGTGCACTTTCGGCGATCAGGTACACCATAGGCGATTGACGATCATGTACACTACAGGCGATTGGCGTTCATGTGTAGTCTAGGCGACAAGCGATTATGTACTAACCAGGCGATCTCATAGTCTTCTAAACTACACTTTCCTTCCTTTTTATTTTAAATAAAAACATACTTAGAATTCATTTAAAATATATTCCTTTTATTCCAATTTAATTTTACAGGTCCTTACAATTTGCACTTATATTTGTAAATAGTTTTAAATAATCATTTAATCCAATTATTCATTTAACAATTCAAACCAAAATGTAACACTAATAACCAAATTCATTCACTAGCGATATTTTATTTTGTTTAATAACTTAATTCACTTATAAACCTTTTTATCCTATTATTTGTCTAACAAAAGCCTAAGGAGCCGCTATATATAGATCAAATACATGAGAATATGTTATGTACCAAAATAATTTTATATTAACATTATTTTTTGTAAGTATAATACATGTGACATAATTCCAATTCTAATATTAATTTAATTAAAATAGTGAACGTGTATAATTATATACATAACTGAAGAAAACTTTCTTATAAAAACTTAATAAATTATTTATACACCATTCAACAAATCAAACCCAACAATCATAAATAACACAGTTCATTTGCACTTATATTTGTAAATAGTTTTAAATAATCATTTAATCCAATTATTCATTTAACAATTCAAACCAAAATGTAACACTAATAACCAAATTCATTCACTAGGGATATTTTATTTTGTTTAATAACTTAATCCACTTATAAACCTTTTTATCCTATTATTTGTCTAACAAAAGCCTAAGGAGCCGCTATATATAGATCAAATACATGAGAATATGTTATGTACCAAAATAATTTTATATTAACATTATTTTTTGTAAGTATAATACATGTGACATAATTCCAATTCTAATATTAATTTAATTAAAATAGTGAACGTGTATAATTATATACATAACTGAAGAAAACTTTCTTATAAAAACTTAATAAATTATGTTCATTTTCACATCAGTTCAAATGGAAGAGTAACCCCGTTTTTCCAACTTGGTTGAATGAAAATGAAATGAGAAAAATATAACTAGGCACAGGAATGAGGTGAGATAAAAGCGTTGCATAAAAATACACGAACCGAAACAATCCAAAAAATGGCCAATAGCATAGTAAAAGTAACACCTCAACACGATCTGGCTTAGTTTGCAAACAAAGATAGAAAAACATCAAGAGTAGTTTCAATGAACAAATGATTTTTCTTAAACAAAATTCGACGCTTAATTAACAATCTATATTTTGAATACTTCAATAACTTGATCCATGGTGTCTCCGCAGGTACAACCTTAAAGAAACATTGTGTCATTCATCACAACAAACAAGAGTTATCTTAACTATGTACAAGTTAGAGAACCTAAACAAGTACTCAATTTAGAAGTGCACGAGCAAAGGCTATACCGAAAGTAATAGTAATATGGATTTTAGGGGCGTTCTAATAAACTATATGAGAACAAGAGCATATCCAGCAAACTACATGTCCTCTTTAAGACATTCCAATAAGATGGATCAAGAAATTCAGCTAGGCTAATCTAACTGCATAGCAGCTACTGTAGAAACAATCGAATTGTATGTAATAGAGGGCAGAACATATCTAATCATAAAACCTAATTAATAAATATATAATTATGGAGAGTGAAAATAATAGTGAATCATAAATATTATAAAATAAACTAGATTTGAAGTTATATCATAAATATCTGAAACTTATTCACCGACTGTCTCAAAGATACATAAAATCTAATACCCAAAGTAAAGGAAAATAATAACAAAATTTGAAGATTATATCATGAAATAATGCTTACATGCTCTTTTTCGCATTAGAGAGTTCTTGCTGTAAGGACCTGTAAAATTAAATTGGAATAAAAGGAATATATTTTAAATGAATTCTAAGTATGTTTTTATTTAAAATATAAATGAAGGAAAGTGTAGCTTAGAAGTCTACGAGATCGCCGTTGTTGAAGGCGGAGGCGATCTCCGACTTCTTTGGTACATAATCGCCTGTCGCATAGAGTACACATGATCGCCAATCACACTTGGTGCACATGATCGCCAATCGCCTATGGTGTACATGATCGCCGAAAGTGCACTTAGTATATGGTCAAGATACTGGATCAACCATAGTGGGTTCCAAAAACCACGCGTATCAAGGTGTGGGTTAAGCCTTAGATACGCTGTGCATGCGATGCTCTATGCTTGAGCATAAGAAATCGTCCTTAGTATTGCATGCATGGGCGCACGAGGAGTAGTGCTGATCTATTCTTGGAAATGTGAAGCTACCGACGTCACCAAGTCATGTGGAGGTGATACCTTGGACGTAACATAGTGGGATGAAGAACCTTCAGCAAGGCGTGGCGATGTGTCATCAGTCATCGCCAGGGCGAGAGACATGCGGGCATCGCCAGGGTGAGAGACATGCGGGCATCGCCAGGGCGAGAGAGACGCGGGCATCACCAGGGCGAGAGATGTAAGGACCTGTAAAATTAAATTGGAATAAAAAGGAATATATTTTAAATGAATTCTAAGTATGTTTTTATTTAAAATAAAAAGGAAGGAAAGTGTAGTTTAGAAGACTATGAGATTGCCTGGTTAGTACATAATCGCCGGTCGCCTACTACACATGATCGCCAGGGCGCGAGACATGCGGACATCGCCAGGGCGCGAGGCATGTGGACGTCGCCAGGGCGCGAGGCATGTGGACGTCGTCAGGGCGCGAGAGGCATGCAGGCATCGCCAGGGCGCGAGAGGCATGCGGGCGTCGCCAGGGATAGACATCGGTCGTCTTCCAGGGAGAGACATCGGTCGTCCGCCAGGATGAGACATCGGTGGATAGTCATCGCGCGAGCGGTCATCGGTGGAAGATTATCGCGCGATGTCGAGTTTCACACGAATAAAGTGGGACCCAGACTCCCATCATGACACGTCCTGCACGCGCGCCACGTGGACAAAAAGGGTGGTTCAGAATAGTGACATCAGAAAGTTGGCATGCGCAAGAGACACTCGCGGTCGTACTGTTCAGGGAAGTGGTTGGCATGCGCAAGAGACAACCGTGGCCGTACTGTTCAGTGAAACGTACACTCTGGCTTTCTTGCAGAGGGGGTGGTGGCAGCAGCATGCGTGGACAAGTAGGCTTGGATTCAAAAACCCACTGCGAGGAGGCAAAGAAGGTTGCAGTGACTCAAGAGTGAAAGAGTGAGTGCATCTTCATCCCTCTCTTTTCTCTCCTTCGCGCTGCGATTCAGGCATCCTCAAGCACCAGTGCGACAAACGACGACTGCGCTTGGACACTTGGGAGGTTCTCTGCAAGTTCTCCAGACCGGGACACTAAAACAGAGTGAAAGCATCTTAAAGCTTCGTTGGGTTTCGGAGCTCTTAGAGTTTTGCGCTAGTCCAGGTAAGGGAAGCTAGCCTTATTTCCAACGAAAAACCTTATAGTAGATGTTTGAGATGATGGGGCGACGTGGTCGCCGGTTTTCAACTGTTATTGTATAATCCCCTGTTTTTGAACGAGATCGCCGGTTTTGGCGTTGTTTTTCGAACTCCCCTGTTTTTGGTGTTGTTTGAAACTGTTTGAGATTTAAATGTGATATACGAAAATCTGAACCTTGGCATGAGTTTTTCTGTGACTGGAATCGTTCATTAAGTGTTGTATGACGTGTTGAATGTTGTGAATGTGGGATCAAGGCATAGTATTTTCAGGAAAGAAAATACTGTGTAAGATCGTGTAGGATGTGCATTGATCGGTGATTTCTATAATGAGATATCCTGACTCTGCTGAGATAATGGAATCACATAGAGGAAGTTATTCAGTTGGTGAGAGTCGAAGGAGGTTCATATGAATGGGTGAGTCGTGTGAAAAAGAACGAACTCGGCCTGTTATATGGATTAACCCTGTCATACTGTGAGAGTGATGAAATTGAGATCGAGATTGTGTTGATGCGCATAGCTGTGGAAACATTACAGCAGTTTAGTATGACAGGTGCAGATCTCTGAGTCTAGTCAATGCACGAGTCTTCCGGAAGTAGTGTCAAGTGTCTTGTGTGATGAGTCAGTGGAAGTCTGACGTGAGAAATGAGGAACATTGAATTTGATAGACACTTGATGCATTATGTGAAATAGAACGACTCTTGAGAATATTGTGAAATGTGTGATTACTTGGTGGTCATGTGAAGGGAACGAGAAAATTGATAGTTTTTACGTGGGTGTCTTTAATTTGTTTCATCTTGATTTTTAAGTTTCATATCTAAACTCTTTTTCAAATGTCTAGCTTACCCTGTGATTTTTGGTGTTGTGTTTGGCTTTTTCTTAAACCTGTGATGATCGTGTATAATTTACACGGGAGCAGATGATGTTACAGGAAGTAGAGCTCCTCAGTGAGTGGTCACCGGGAGGAGATCGCCTGTTCCTATTTCTGTTAGGCGATCACCCTTTCTTCTGTTTTCTGATAGGAGATCGCCGTTCTCTGATAGGAGATCGCCTTTTTGCTGTTAGGAGATCGCCTGTATTTATATTTTACTGTAATTTTGTTTACGTTTTTGGAAGAAAATTGACCGTGTATGTATTAAACTCCCTGTGAGGAGAAACTTCATTTTATATATATATAATTATGTTCACTTCAATAAAATTGTTTACCTTTATTTTTATTATATAAATATGAAAAGTATTTGGCGGGATGTTACAAGAGAGACGCGGGGACCGCCAGGGCGAGTGACAGACGGTCATCGCCAGGATGGGGGACACATCGGTCGTCCTCCAGGGAGAGAGATCGGTCGTCCGCCAGGATGAGACATCGGTGGATAGTCATCGCGCGAGAAGTCATCGGTGGAAGGTTATCGCGCGATGTCGTGTTTCACACAGATAAGGTGGGACCCAGGCTCACAGTGAAAACGCTCTGCATGCGCAACACGTAGACAGTAAGGGTGTTTTAGAATAGTTAGCGTCAGAGAGTTGGTGTGCGCAGAAACCCACGTGGTCATACTGTTCAAGGAAGTGTGCACGCAAGCTTTCCTGCAGAGTGGGTAGTGGCAGCGGCAATTGTGGACAAGTTGGTTTAGATTCAAAAACTCACTTCTGAGAGGAAAAGAACGTTGCTGTGGTTCAAGAGTGACAGAGTGAGTTTACCTTCATCCTTCTCTTTTCTCTCCTTCGCGCTGCGATTCAGGCATCCTCAAGCGCCAGTACGACGAGCGACGACTGCCCTTGGACTCCTGGGAACTTCTCTGCGAGTTTTCCGATCAGGACGCTAAAACAGAGTTCGGGTATCCTTAAGTTCGGTGGGTTAGAGCTCGTAGTGAGATTCTACGCAAGTCCAGGTAAGGGAAACTAGCCTTATTTCCAACGAAAACCTTAAGTTAGATGATTTTGATGATGGGGCGACGTGGTCGTCGGTTTTCAACTGTTATTGCATAATCCCCTGTTTTTGGATGTGATCGCCGGTTTTAATGTTGTTTTCGAACTCCCCTGTTTTAGTGTCGCTTTGAACTTGTTGAGATTGAAATGAAAAATGTATATGCTATTCGAAAACCTGAACGGTGGTATGCTTGTTTTTGGTGAGTGGGGTTGTTTAAGAAAAGATTCAAAGTATTCTATGATGGAATTGTTCTTTATGTGTGGTATGATGTATGGAATGTGGTGAATGTGGGATCAAGGCATAGTATTTTCAGGAAAGAAAATACCGTGTAAGATCGTGTAGAGTGTGCATTGACCGGTGATTCGTTTATTATGAGATATCCTGACTCTCCTGATATAATGGAATCATATAGATGAAGTTATTCAGGCGTTGAGAGTCGAAGGAGGTTCATATGTATGGGTGAGTTGTTTGAAAGAGAACGAGCTTGACCCGTTGTATGGATTAACCCTGTCATGCTAGGATAGTGATGATATTGAGATTCATTTATACGCTTGTGAATGTGTGTGATTTCACAGCGACCCTGTGAATGTGTGTGATTTCACAGTGGTGCAGTATGACAGGTGCAGATCTCTGAGTCTAGTTAATGCACGTGTCTTCCGGAAGTAGTGTCAAGTGTCTATGTGTGATGAGTAAGTGGAAGTCTGACGTGAGAAATGAGAAACATTGAAATTGATAGACACTTGATGGATTATGTGAATTGAACGACTCTTGAGGAAATTGTGAAATATGTGATTACTTGATGGTCATGTGAAGGGAATGAGAAAGTTGATGGTTTTTACGTGGGTGTCTTAAATTTGTTTTATCTTGATTTTAAAGTTTCATATCTAAATTCTCTTTAAAATATCTAGCTTACCCTGCGTTTTTGTCTTGTGGATGTTTTCTTAAACCTGTGATGATCGTGTATAATTTACACGGGAGCAGATGATGTTGCAGGAAGTAGAGCTCCTCAGTGAGTGGTCGTCGGAAGGAGATCTCCTGTTTTCTGTTTCTGTTAGGAGATCGCCTGTTTTCTATTTTGCTGTATTTTGTTTAAGTTTTGGAAACTGACTGGGTATGTATTAAACTCCCTGTGAGGAGAAATTTCATTACATATATATATCTGTTCACTTCGATATTATGGTTTTACCTTTATTTCATTATATAAGTATGAAAAGGATTTGGCGGGATGTTACACTTGCCTTACCATAACTGCCCTCTGCAAAAATTTAAAAAATCCAAAACCCAAAAATAACACTCATATTTTACTACCTTATAAGCAACAACAAAAATCTACTAAAAGATAAAAATATACCTTCATCTTGGCCAACATCAGCTTAAACCTATCGAAGTCACTGAGGTCTACCCTTCGCTTTTTGACAATGAGTTTCCTCCCCTATGAGCTATTCTCCCATTTGTTCTTAACATCTACTCATTATGAAGAAACACAACCAATATCTTCAATTGAAAACTAATATTAACAATAAATAATTGTAATAGTAATAGTAATAGTAACAGTAACAGGGTAATAGTAATAGTAACAGTAATAGTAACAGTAATAATAAGAGTAATAGTAATAATAATGGTAATAATAATGATAATGATAATAGTAATGGTAATTGTAATAGTAATAATAATGGTAATTGTAATAAAAATAGTAATGGTAATGGTAATGGTAATAGTAATAGTAATAGTAATAGTAATGGTAATGGTAATAGCAATGGTAATAATAATAGTAATAGTACTAATAATAGTAATAGTAATAGTAATAGTAATAGTAATAGTAATAGTAATAGTAATAGTAATAGTAATAGTAATAGTAATAGTAATAGTAATAGTAATAGTAATAGTAATAGTAATAGTAATAGTAATAGTAATAGTAATAGTAATAGTAATAGTAATAGTAATAGTAATAGTAATAGTAATAGTAATAGTAATAGTAATAGTAATAGTAATAGTAATAGTAATAGTAATAGTAATAGTAATAGTAATAGTAATAGTAATAGTAATAGTAATAGTAATAGTAATAGTAATAGTAATAGTAATAGTAATAGTAATAGTAATAGTAATAGTAATAGTAATAGTAATAGTAATAGTAATAGTAATAGTAATAGTAATAGTAATAGTAATAGTAATAGTAATAGTAATAGTAATAGTAATAGTAATAGTAATAGTAATAGTAATAGTAATAGTAATAGTAATAGTAATAGTAATAGTAATAGTAATAGTAATAGTAATAGTAATAGTAATAGTAATAGTAATAGTAATAGTAATAGTAATAGTAATAGTAATAGTAATAGTAATAGTAATAGTAATAATAGTAGTAATAGTAATAGTAATGATAATGGTAATAGTAAGGATAACAGTAGTAATGGTAATAGTAATAGTAATGGTAATGGTAATAGTAATAGTAATAGTAATGATAATGGTAATAGTAATAGTAATGGTAATGGTAATAATAATAGTAATAATAATAGTAATAGTAATGATAATGGTAATAGTAATAGTAATAATAAGGGTAATAATAATAGTAATGGTAATGGTGTGGTAATGATAATAGTAATAATAATGGTAATGATAATAGTAATAGTAATAGAAATGGTAATGGTAATGATAATAGTAATGGTAATGGTAATGGTAATGGTAATAGTAATCGTAATGGTAATGGTAATAGTAATAGTAATAGTAATAGTAATAGTAATAGTAATAGTAATAGTAATAGTAATAGTAATAGTAATAGTAATAGTAATAGTAATAGTAATAGTAATAGTAATAGTAATAGTAATAGTAATAGTAATAGTAATAGTAATAGTAATAGTAATAGTAATAGTAATAGTAATAGTAATAGTAATAGTAATAGTAATAGTAATAGTAATAGTAATAGTAATAGTAATAGTAATAGTAATAGTAATAGTAATAGTAATAGTAATAGTAATAGTAATAGTAATAGTAATAGTAATAGTAATAGTAACAGTAAGAGTAACAGTAAGAGTAATGGTAACAGTAATGGTAACAGTAATGGTAACAGTAATGGTAACAGTAATGGTAACAGTAATGGTAACAGTAATGGTAACAGTAATGGTAACAGTAACAGTAACAGTAACAGTAACAGTAACAGTAACAGTAACAGTAACAGTAACAGTAACAGTAACAGTAACAGTAACAGTAACAGTAACAGTAACAGTAACAGTAACAGTAACAGTAACAGTAACAGTAACAGTAACAGTAACAGTAACAGTAACAGTAACAGTAACAGTAACAGTAACAGTAACAGTAATAGTAATAGTAATAATAATAATAATAATAATTGCACTGAACCAGAACTCGTAGCACTCAGAACTCGCTAGTCGGACCTCGACATTTTCTCTTTGGCAGGTCAGCTTGGCACATGGGCCTCACTTACCATGTGACAAGGCTCTAGGTATGCGTATATATTAAACTCTCATTCATGTATCACTAGTACAAAATAACTCATTTACGACGGTTAAAAAGGCCATATAAAGATGGTTCCCAAACTGTCGTTATTCTGGGTGTCGTTATAAATAATCTGTTTATAACGACGGTTCTAAAACCGTTGTTATAGAAGCACATTAACGATGCGTGTAAAACTGTCGTTGTTTCGCTAAAACAAAGGAATAAAATTAAAGAAAAATGTACATATGGTTCTAAGAACCGTCGTTATAACCCCTAAAAATGGACTTTTAAAGACGCTTCCACTTGGAACCGTCATTATAATTTCACTTTTAAAAAAAAAAACATTTTATTATTATATATACCTTAAACCCTGCATAAAGAATCATTTTTTCAGAACAATAATGTATGTATATATATATATCATAATTTAAATGTGAATGTCTCATACAATAAATTAGTACATTACATAACATAACATATAACATTATACAAAAATTTCTATGAATATATGAAAAAGTTCAATGAAATAGATGAATTAAAGAGTTTTTGTGTTGAGATATCACCTAATCTTGATCCCAACCTCTATGAATTATAGCTTACACAATAGTCGACATCTACTACATAACATTGTATTCGTAGTCATCATCAACCTTTATTAAATGAATGAATTAGACACATTAAATTGAGTAAACAAATATACTTTATATACCTTTAGGTGCATCAAAGTGAGTTTGTTTTGCATTTGCTTCCATAGAACAAACACTGAAATAAATAAGAAGATTTCATGTTAAAACATTATGTAATGCATGCATGAGTAATAATAAATTTGTGAATGTAATATAATCATAATGGTTTGATAAATCTCTAAATTATACTAGGAAACATAATACAAAGTTTCATAATTTTCTGACAAGTTTAAGTATGAGAACTGTTCCGGTCGGTCATCGGTAGTCGATGACATCAGCAGCAGTTGACCATGTGGACCATTCACAGGGTAACACGTGGTAGAGGATAGCAGGCGAATCAGGGAGGCGATCACTCAGAATGGTAATCGCCTCTCGCTTGTGATGATGAGTAATCGCCTATCGCCTTGAGGATGAGTAGTCGGTCATCGCCGGTAAGATCAGTAATCGCCCAGATTGCACATGATCGCCGTGTGTGAAGGTTGGGAGATCAGGTGGTCAGCAAGTCGCCGAAAGAGCACATCGCCGAGTGTTTTGAGAAGACTTGGCATGCACTTGTTGTATGGTCTAAGTACAGAGGATAAGTGGCATATCTGCCACCATGTGTAGTGTGAGCTGCAATGCCCAGGGTTAACCAGCTCGCCATGTTAAGGTTGCGCCCAGAGTAACCTGTATACTAAGCTACTCCCTGTGTGGATAACTTAGTCGCAGGGGCACAGTGGAAGTAACGTTTCAGCTGCAGACACTCCAGATGATGACACGTGTACGACCAGACGTTATCCACGTGTCAAGAGGAATAACCGTCAGGAGAGAGAAAAACTCAGGTATATAAGCGAAACTCTTAACGAATTAAGGGAGGTTTTTTCAGATTCTCATAGCTCACACATCTGAGAGTTTCAGTCACACACGGGTCTCACAGAGAGATTCAGATATAGTTTTGGTGTTCCTGTTGCCTGACTTGAGCGTCGGAGCTACAACGGCCGCTAGAGGCGCCGTCTGTGTGTTTTGCAGGCAGCGTTTGGAGTTCCGGCTGTGGTTCTTGGAGCGTTCCTGCAGAACAGAGGGCTAGACGAAGGAGTGACGAGGCAGTCCTCCACGTTCAAGTCGAGCGGCCGGAACAAGAACTAAAACGTCAAAGTACCTAAAAAACACCTAAATAATGCTTAAAAATAAAAAATAATAGTAAACAATGGATTTTTTGAATTTTGAGGGACCCCAATCCCCTTTGGGATTGGCCACGTGATTCATTACCTCGTTTTGAGCAACTTTCGTTTTTTACATGTCTCCATTCGACTTCTCTATCAAAAGTTATGACCGTTTGAAGTTTTTTCGCACCAATTTTTGGCAACTCCAAATCTATCACTCTTCTATTAAATCTAAGGAATTCTCCATCAAATATACTCAAATATACACTAAAAACAATTCGCACAAAAAAATTTGGATAAAAAATCACTTTCTACTTATTTTTAGTGAATTTTACAATATTGTCTCACTTATACAAACCAAACGAGTCTTGTTTTCTTACTTTTTAGTGATGATACGTACCTTAAACTACCCTAAAATACTGACTAATCAATGCATAGAAATCAACACATAACATGAAAATATTTATTATAAAATTACTTAAAAAATTAAAAAAAATAACCTGTTATAGTGGTTTAGGGTTTAGGTTCTGCTGCTGCTGTGCTGCTGTTGCTGTGCCACCGCCGCTGTTGCTACTACCACCGTGAAGGGTTGGCACTTGGCGCTAGTGGAGGAGAGATACGGTGGTGAGAAGAAGATGCAAGGATGAAGATGCACGAAGGAGAGAGTAGACGTTGGTGGCGCAGGGGTTGTGAAGCTCCTCAGCTTTATAGGGGGAGAGGAGACCTAGAAGATGGCGAGAATGGAGTTACAAGTGCTCAATGGAGAAGAAGAGCGCGAGGGAAGAAGAGAAGAGCGCGAGAGAGAAAAAAAGTGAGTTGGAGCGCGGGCTGGGGGGTTTTTCAATTATTTTTTCAGATTTGTAACGACGGTTAATAATGTAATTGTCGTTATTTGTGCCCACTGTTCATCTTTAACGACGGTTCAATGTCCCAACCGTCGTTAAATGTGCTTAGCTTCATCTTTAATGACAGTTTAGTGTCCCAACCGTCGTTATGTCTCACTAAAAATTCAAAAAAATTACAGAAATGCCACTGCGCTTTTTGTTACGACAACTTTTTTTGAACTGTCGTTGTTTAACTATTTTGTACTAGTGTATATGGTACAATCCTCCATGAATAAGATTACTTACTAAAGTGACAAAACATAATGGACTTAGGGGCGTACACAGCGTATCCAGATCTATGATAAGTAAAGTATTAACTGTAAGGCCCGAGCCCAGTAACGCTAAGGCAACCTAGGTAAAGCTATATGCATGGCACGAAATAGCGTATGAATGGGTGTATATTGGCGTGAATGCATGAGTGAATGGTTATGGATGGGACCTTGTACCAAGGTTACGAGGCTGACCCAATTTGCTTAATGGGCTTGAAACGCGTAACAAAGCTGCCATGTGCTGATAATCAGTAGCATGCGCTTAAAGATTAAGATGCTTAGAGATAAAGATATATATATATATATATATATATATATATATATATATATATATATATATATATATATATATATATTGTTACAACTACATATAGATATGTTTGTTAATATCACACAAGATTTTCCTGTTATGTGTATATATCTGTTGCACATGAAATACCCTTTGATAGTGCTATCCCTAAAAAGATAGGGATGCGTGCGTACATATAATAGAAGGAACACCTGTAGTTTGGGACCTGAAGATTATTAGTGCCTGTGGCAGGGGGTTTTCTGTTAGAGATATAAGATAATGTGTTTATTTTCAGTTAATATTTATTTATCTCAAGTGCAATAGGAACATGGTACGCTATAAAAAGGGGCTTAAGGTCCCAGGTGAAGGTATGCAATTCTAAATACACTTTTAGATATTGAAACTACTTTTTTCCTATTTGTTCACAAAGCCTTTACAGACTTGAGCGTCGGAGCGTGACCGGCTGTGAGGGCGCCCTTTGTCTCTACAGGTAAAGCATCCAGCAACCAAGGAAGGTGCAGTTTCTAGGGGAGACAGGTGGAGCCTGAACCAGTCATCAGAGTCAACCGACGGCCAGTCAATCGGCTAGAACATTTGGCGCCCACCATGGGGCCCTGTAAAACTAGGTTCCATCCGTATTGATAGACGAGCAATTAGAAGATATGAGAAATATCAGGCAAAACGGTCCGGTAGGATCTGAAGAGGGCGACGCCCTCACAACTTAGCAGCTTATGGAGATCCCCAGTGATAAGCAACCTGAGCCAGAGGGTAAGGCTCAGGAAAGGGAGATCGGGGTAAGAAGTTTAAGCTCGGCAAGTCGCTGAGCCAAGAATTGTAGGACAGGATTGCCGAGGTGATAGCACGACATTTGGATGCCTTCGCATGGTCCACATTAGATATGCCAGGCATTAACCCAAACTTTCTGTGCCACTGTCTCACGATAGACCTGAAAATCAGACCAATCATTTAAAAGAGGAGAAAATTCAACGAAGAAAGGCGACTTGTCATTAAGCAAGAAACAAAAAAATTGTTGGACACTAGCCATGTAAGGGAAATTCAATACCCTGAATTGTTAGCGAATGTGGTGCTGGTTAAGAAAGCTAGTTGAAAGTGGAGAATGTGTGTGGACTTTCCGGATCTCAACAAAGCCTGCCCTAAAAATTCATATCCGCTACCCAACATCGATACTTTGGTAGATAGTGCAGGTGTCGGTTTCTTTGCTTTCTGGATGCGTTCTCAGGGTACAATCAGATTCGCATGCACCTTCGGGATGAAAGCAAGACTGCTTTCATGACGGAGCTTGCTAGCTATTGTTATAAGGTGATGCCATTTGGACTAAAGAATGCTGGAGCAACGTAGCAAAGGTTGATGGACAGGATTCTCGCCCCCATGATAGGGCGGAATGTGCAAGCATATGTGGATGATATGCTCGTCACCTTGATAGAGTAGGAACAACATGTGGTGGATTTGGAAGAACTATTTGTTACGATAGCCAGGTACAACCTGAAACTAAATCCAGAGAAATGTGTGTTTGGGGTAAAAGCAGGAAAATTCTTGGGATTTGTCCTCATAGAGCGGGGGATAGAAGCAAATCCTGAGAAGTGTGCAGCAATCATTGCCATGAGAAGTCCTGCCACCACAAAAGAAGTACAATAGTTAACAGGAAGGATGGCTGCCCTCTCTCGCTTCCTGTCAGCCGGGGGAGATCGGGGGTACCCTTACTTCCAGTGTTTGAAGAGGAATAGTCATTTTGCTTGGATAGCAGAGTGTGAAGAAGTGTTTGTAAAGCTGAAAGAGTACCTGGCCAGCCCGCCAGTTCTTTGCAAGCCACTACTGGGCTTACCCCTCCGTCTCTACTTTGCGATCACAGATCGGGCGATCAGCTCGATCCTGGTGCAGGAGCAAGAGCACCACCAAAGGCCCATATATTTTGTAAGTAAGGTATTGCAAGGACCAGAGGAGCGTTATCAGGCCATTGAGAAAGCAGCCTTAGCAGTGGTATTTGCAGCTCGGAGACTCCATCACTATTTCCAAAGTTTCACAATAATAGTAATGACTAACCTACTGATTCATAAGATACTACAGAAACCAGACATGGTTGGCATAATGGTGCAATGGGCGGTTGAGCTTTCCGAGTTCGATGTACAGTATGAGCTTAGAGGTCCTATCAAGGGACAGGTTTATGTTGACTTCGTGGCAGAACTCTCCACGGGAACTACTGATGGCATTTTCATGTGTTCTTCTTGAATCAAAGTAGAAATAGATGGAGCGGAAGCAATGGATGAGTGAAACAAGACCCTCCTAGGAGTTGTGTTGGTCTTGAAGGTGCATGGTGAGTATGGGTTGAGTGGTTAGGCCAGCTCAAGGGAGAAGGTGAAAGGATTGAAGTTTATAGCCTAGATTTCTAGGAGTAGTAAAGCTTGTGCACAAAAAATGGCAGCATAACATTACTCAAATAAACTTGAAAATACATGAGGTAGGCCTCCTTATTTATAGATTTAGGAGCCTTGGTGAGCAAGCTTAAAGGGTAGGGATGGAAATACAAAAAGTGGGGCTGCCTAGGTTATTGACTTTAGTCAAACCACACCATCATCCTAATATTCTAGAAGATAGGTCAAAAATGCAACATTTGATAGTACACCCCTCCTTCTTTTGCTAAAGGCACCTATTTGCTAGCACACCCCTCCTTCTATTGCTAAGGGCACCTTTTTGATAGCACACCCCTAAGTGAGCAAGTTTTGCTTTCTACACTACACTAATCTACTAAGCACCCCCTCCCCCTTTGGGCCTTTATGAAACATGTACAAGGATCTCTCTCTTCCATCCGTGGCTTCTTCTATGTGTGCTTGGATATGTTTAGCCATGGATCTTGTGAGAGGTCCTAGACGGTCTAGCTCCATGGATAGCCTCCCTCCTTCACGTTCTAGACGCTCACTTCCTGGAGCTAGACGCTCCTCTTGGTCTAGACGGTCTTCTTGGTTTGGGCCTTGGCTTCCTTGGCTAGATGTGCTTGGCCCTCCTCCATCATCCCCTCCCTCTTGAAAAAGGATTTGTCCTCAAATCCCTTGCTTTGTCTTCAACTAGGGGGATGGATGGGGCTGGATGGTGTCCATCATCTCCTCCTCCTTTGAGAAGATCTATCCTCAGATCTACAGATTTGATCTCGGATAGCAGCCTATTGTTTCGGCAAGGCTTGTCCTCCCGGATCAAACGTCCACCTATGGAAATCATCAAACAAAGTAAAGGTGTTAGTGTGAGCAATTGGAGAGAACTTAATTGTATGAAGTTGCCATTTTTGTTTTTCTTTTGTTTTTGGCAACTTTGTACAATATTTCTCTTTTGATGGTTGTATGTGTTCTCTAATCCTCTTATGTATTTGAAAATTTTCAATATTGGTTACCTTTTCCTTAGGCACAATACCTTTAGGAAAGGGTAACAACTTAAAAAGCGAAAGAGGATTAAGTCCACATGCAATTTCAAATGTAGAAATATTAGTAGTCTTGTGGACTACTCCATTGTATGCATGCTCAAAAGGATACTCATCCCAAGAATTGTGATTGTCTTTCATGATTTCTCTAGGCATAGTAAAAAGAGCTATGTTTTCAATTTTATTTTGACCATTCTTTTGAGGATAAAAATTTGAAGAGTACAACTTAATTTCAAGTTTTTCTAAAAGATTCCTCAAATGATGGTTTTCAAATTTTGGAGCTCTATCCAATACTATGCTTGAAGATAAACCATGAAGACTTGTCACTTCTATATAGAAGAGATTATCCATATCCATAAAAATGGAATCAAAACCTTTTGTTGTCCTAGGAAGCTCTAAGATAAAATTGAGGTTTATGTCTTCCCAAGGATCATTTGCAAAAGGTAAAGGAGTATAGAGTTCATGAGACATCACCTTAGGTGTATTTTTAAAACAAGAAATGTATCTAGGGTAATGTCTTTGAACATCTTTTCTCATGGGTGACAAAAGTTTTCCTTTTAAAAGCTCTAGAGTTTTATCAACTCTAATTTGGTCCATGAGTTCTCCTTCATGAAGAATTTTTCTCTTATGTGTAAAGATAGTCTCGCTGTTACAACCATTGTTTATGAGAAGTTGCACACTTGGCAATGGTTGTCTCAATAGGACATGACAAGTTTCTTTAGGCACTACTTCACATAAAAATTTGTTTTTGTAGATGCTTGTAAATAACTTGACATTCACTTGGTGATATCCTAGCACATATGAGAAATAATCCACTTTATCTTTATCTATGCAAGCTTCTTTTGAAGACTCTTTTTTTGTTACTATGCTTGCAAGTGTTCCTTTACAAAAGGAAAGGCTAGGTTGTTCAACAAGACGTATATTTTCAAAGGTATTTTTAAATCTTTTGTCTTGTTGAATGACCTTGTGAGAAGGAACACTATTCTCCCACGCCTTTTGTTTCTCAAGGGTCTTCTCATGCTTTTCTTTTTCTTTTTCTTTTTCTTTAGCTTCCCTTTCGGCTTCCTCTCTTTTCTTTTGTATCTTTCTTTCCTTTCTTTCTTTATGGGAAGCAAACAATTTTTCTACCCTCATTTCCCAATCTAGGCAAGTTTCTATATTTTCTTTTCCATGGGAATGGGGTAGGTCTACCCTAACCTCTCTTGGGCTTTCTTGTTCTTTTCTATCTCTTCTATGTCTTCCCTCCCCAAAAGAATCATGCTTTTTAGAGATAGATGCATGAGAAGGTAATTTTTTTGAAATGTGAGACTTCTCATCCTTTGATTTAGTAAATTCATTAGTTTTGGCCTCATTCTCCAATTGTCTATATGAAATGTGTTGTACGTCCTTGGAGAGTTGTTTCAAAAGAGATTTTATGGACCTTACATCACTTTCAATGGACTTGGAAGAGTGAGTAGACATGACTAGAACTTTGTGTATAGAAATGTTTTACTTTTAAGAAAGAAGAGGAAAGTTAATGAAGGTAGCTTTCCAGGTAAGAGAGGTGAGTCACAATGGACTACTTAAATACCAAGTCTTGCCTTAGCCAAAAACTATCCCTCCAAAACCTTTACACAAGTCCTTCTTTAGGTAAAACACTTAGAACACAATGAGGATGAAGAAATCAAATTTTTAATGCAAGAAAACAATGCAAGCTATCAAAGCCTTAAACAAGATTAAACAAGAAATTAACGAAGTGATTAAAGCAAGTTGGTTCAATTAAAGCAATTAACAAAAACAAATTAAGCTAGACGGCCCTAGGTGAGGCTTCTTGGACACTTGGAGCCCTTGAAGACACACTCACCGACTAATTGCGTGATTAACAAGTAATTAACACAAGCAAGATTGCAAAGAAATTAAATGACACTCCCTTTGTTGCTTTTACTATTTGCACCCCTTTTGTTGTTCTTCTAGTTGCACCCCTTTTGTTGCTCTTCTACTTGTTGGGCCTTCCAAAGTGTGTGGTGTATTTGTAGTATGGTGTTTGTTGATGCCCTTTGCCTTTGTTCCTCTTGGAATTAGGTCAATAAAATCTTCAATCCAGCACCTATTAAGCAAGCTAGACTCCCCTCAAGTCAAATTCTCACTCAACAAGTACCAATTGATATTTAATCCACCAACAAGCTTAGAGGCCAAAGAAAGAAAGCAAGAAACAAATTAATTTGAAAAACAGTACCACACAAATGGAATTTAAATGTGACACAACTAGAAAGAGTTCAAATGAAATTAGACAAGCAAATAAAAGGTACTCAAATAATGGATGGCACACAAAAAGGAACCTAGGAATAGCACTAGATTTGATTTAAAAACCAAAAAAACAGCACCACAGAAAAGCACAAATTGTTGTGGTCCAGAAAGCGTATCTTTAAAAGATTTATGCTGAGCTGACCCTTTTGTATTTGCTTCTGAAAATTGAGACACAATCAGAACAAGATCTTAACAAACTTTTGGCGTTGGTTTCACTCTAAACGCATGTACCAATTAATTTTGGTAAATTTTATAAAATCAGTGCTCAGAGCTGCCAGCTGGAACGTCAGGATTGCACACTTTTTTTGTAATATTTATCTTTTTTTTTCTATTTCTTTTTTTCAGATGGTTCTTTTTTTGTCTTTTTGCTAACACCTCAAATTTGTGAAATCCAGAGGCTCAGAAATTTTTGATGATGTATGTAATTTTCATAAGACAAAACAGTCAGCACAGAAATGTGAAAACAGGGGTTCTGAAAACTGGAATGAAAAATAGAATGATATACCTCAAAAACACAATGGAGTTAATATGATGGAATTTGTGTGGATCTAACACACAAATAAGAACTCAAACTAAAATTAAAAATGCACCAAAGGATCAACAAAAAACAGATTTCAGATCAAACAATCAGACCAAAAACAAGAAACAAATAAATCAAAAAGAGTACTACTAGGATTTGATGACAAATATGGAAACACATGACTTAGACAAAACTTATGGATTCATAAAATGAAAAGACACAAGAAAATCCTATGACCCAAATGAAATTTCAAGCAAGACTCAAATACCTAAAAATAAAAACAGCAACACAAATATATCAAGAATCCTACACAAAATTGAAAATAGATGTTCAAGCACAAGTTTGAACAAACCCACCAAATGAAATGAATAAACAAGCATTCAAATCATATTAAAACACAAAAAACAGCAAGACAACTTGGAATAAAGATGAACAACTTGAAGAAAAGAAGAACTCAAAAAGAAAATGAAAAGAGATACTCATCTTTGAAGAACCATAGCTCTAGATACCAAATGATAGGATTCCTATGAGCTCTTCTTTGGATTTTGGAGTTCCTTGGTGATGATGGATGCGGAAGCTTATGGAGGAGGTGAGCAAGGCCTTCCTAGGAAGCATGGGTGCCTTGAAGGTGCATGAAGAGTGAGGAAATGGGGAGGTTTGGCCAGCCCCTTTGGTAGTGATGAATTGAAGACTAAAACCTAAGTGTTAGGCAAGGAGTAGTGTATGGCACAATTTGGGCAGCATAACAATACTCTATTTAATCTTGAAAATACATGAGGTAGGCCTCCTTATTTATAGATTTAGGAGCCTTGGTGAGCAAGCTTAAAGGGTAGGGATGGAAATACAAAAAGTGGGGCTGCCTAGGTTATTGACTTTAGTCAAACCACACCATCATCCTAATATTCTAGAAGATAGGTCAAAAATGCAACATTTGATAGTACACCCCTCCTTCTTTTGCTAAAGGCACCTATTTGCTAGCACACCCCTCCTTCTATTGCTAAGGGCACCTTTTTGATAGCACACCCCTAAGTGAGCAAGTTTTGCTTTCTACACTACACTAATCTACTAAGCACCCCCTCCCCCTTTGGGCCTTTATGAAACATGTACAAGGATCTCTCTCTTCCATCCGTGGCTTCTTCTATGTGTGCTTGGATATGTTTAGCCATGGATCTTGTGAGAGGTCCTAGACGGTCTAGCTCCATGGATAGCCTCCCTCCTTCACGTTCTAGACGCTCACTTCCTGGAGCTAGACGCTCCTCTTGGTCTAGACGGTCTTCTTGGTTTGGGCCTTGGCTTCCTTGGCTAGATGTGCTTGGCCCTCCTCCATCAACTACCCCCTTAGGAAGGGGAGATTTTTAGTGGATTCTTTCAGTAGACGGGTCCTATAACCAACATGGTAGCGGGTGTAACATCCCGCCAAAATACTATACAAATGTATATAATGAAAATAAAGGTAACAAATAGATTCTATGAACAAAATATTATATATATATGAAATGTAGTTTCTCCTCACAGGGAGTTTAATACAAATTCGGTCAAATTTTTCCAGAAACATGAACAAAATACAGTAAAAAAAAACGAAGCAGGCGATCTCCTATCGGAAGAGACCGATCTCCTATCGGACGAGGCCGATCGCCCATCGGGGGATCCAAACAGCCGATCTCCTCCCGGCGACCACTTCACTAAGGAGCTCTACTTCCTGGAAGATCATCTGCTCCCGTGTAAGTTATACACGATCATCACAGTTTTAAGAGAACAACCACAGAACCATAACACGCAGGGTAAGCTAGATATTTTAAAGAGAGTTTAAATAAGAACATTAAAATCAGAGTAAGCAATTTTCAAGATATTCACGTAAAGCTATAGATTTTCTCAATGCCCTTCACCTGATCACCCAGAAATCACACATTTCACAATATTCACAAGAGTCATTCTATTTCACAAAACTGCATCAAGTGTCTATGAATTTCAAGTTCCTCATTTCACATGTCAGACCACCACTGACCCAGCACACAAGACACTTGACCTACTTCCGGAAGACTCGTGCATTGACTAGACTCAGAGATTCTGCACCTGTCATACAAGCTGTAATGTTTACCAGCTATGCGCATCAACACAATCTCAATCTCAAGTTCACCATTCTCACAGTATGACAGGGTTAATCCATATGACAGGCCGAGCTCGTTCTGTTTCACACGACTCACCCATACATATGAACCTCCTTCGACTCTCAACGCCTGAATAACCTCATCTATATGAATCCATTATCTCAGGAGAGTCAGGATAATCCCATTATAGACATCACCGATCAATGCACATCCTACACGATCTTACACGGTATTTTCTTTCCTGAAAATACTATGCCTCGATCCACATTCACCACATCCAACACATCACATAACACTTAAAGGAATGATTTCAATCACAGCAAAACTCAATCCAAGGTTCTTATTGTCGAATATCTCATTTAAATCTCAACAGTTTCAAAGCAACCCAAAAACAGAGAGTTTCGCAAACAACGCCAAAACCGGCGATCTAGTTCAAAAACAGAGTATTTCGAAGTCTGTATTTAAAAACCGGCGACCACGTCGCCCAAACACATGGAACAGAGCATTCACGCAGATGAAAACGAAACCGGCGACCATGTCGCCCTCATTTCAGAAATAACTAAACTATAGCTTGTAACGAGAATGAAGTCTAGCTTCCCTTACCTGGACTTGCGTAAAACACCAGGAGCTCCGAAACCCAACGAAGCTTGAACAACGCCTTGGCTCTGTTTTTGCGTCTGGTTGAAGGACTTGCAGAGAACTGCCCAGGTGCTCTAATGGTGACTGTCGCTCGTCGTACTCTCGTGTGAAGGTGCTAGAATCGCAGCGCGAAGGAGGCAACTGGAGGAGAAGGGAGGTAACTCACTCTTTCTCTCTTTGAAGGCTGCAACGTTTCTTCCTCTCAGCAGTGGGTTTTCTGCATCTTAAACCAACTTATCCACCAAAAGCAGCTGCCACCACCCACTCTGCAGAGAAGTCTGAGAACCACTGCCCTGAACAGTACGACCACTGTTGTCTCTGGTGCATGCCAACCACTGCTCTGAACAGTACTGCCACTGTTGTCGCTTGTGTATGCCAGCCACTGCTCTGAACAGTACGACCGCGAGTGTCCCCTGCGCATGCCAACATTCTGATGTCACTATTCTGAACCACCCTTTTTGTCTACGTGGCGTGCGTGCACTACGCTTCCTGCTGGGAGTCTGGGTCTTACCCCCTCTGTGTGCAACTCGACATCGCGCGATAATCTTTCGTCGATGACCCCTCGCGCGAAAATAATCCACCGAATGACATCTCGCGCGAAGGCTATCCACCGATGACCTCTCGCGCGAAGGCTATCCACCGATGACCTCTCGCGCGAAGGCTATCCACCGATGACCTCTCGCGCGAAGGCTATCCACCGATGACCTCTCGCGCGAAGGCTATCCACCGATGACATCTCCTGGTGGACGACCGATGTCTCCCCCTGGCAAAGCCCGCATACCTCTCGCGCCTTGGCCACGTCCACGTGCCTCGCGCTCTGGCAATGCCCGCATGCCTCGCGCCCGCGCGATGCCCGCATGCCTCTCGCGCCCGCGCGATGCCTGCATGCCTCTCGCCCTGGCGACGTCCACCTGGCGCTCATGTGTAGCAGGCGACCGGCGATCTCATAGCTTTCTAACTTAACTTTTCCTCCCTTTTTATTTTAAATAAAACATACATAGAATTCTTTTAATATATAACCCTTTTTATTCCAATTCAATTTTACAGGTCCTTACATTCTCCCCAACAAGAAAAATTTTCGTCCTCGAAAATTGAATTATAAGGAAAAGAGGTGGGCATATGCATCTCTCATGGTTTCCTTCAAATTCCATGGTGAATCACCCGACCTGCACTTCGTCCACTTCCAACACGTGACTAGGGTCTGCAAGATACTTCCTTAGCTGTGATACGTGAAACACATTATGCAGGTTTGCTAATTGGGGAGGTGGGGTGATCTCATAAGCCACTGGACTGATCCCCCTTGGGTCTGATATGGCCCAACCAACTTAGGGGACAGCTTCTTTGATCTGATAGCTCGTCCTACACCCTTGGCTGTTGCTTCCCTCATAAAGACATGATCCCCAGCAGCAAACTCCAAAGGTCTTCTCCTCTGATCTGCCGAGGACATCTGCCGACTTTCAGAAGCTTTCATTCTGCCTTGCATCAGTTTCACCTTCTCGGTTGTCTGTTGAACCAACTCTTACTACTCCAATACTTCATCAATTTCCATTCTCCATCTGCTGGTATGCAAATTCTACCATTAATCTCAATATTCTATCTTTACCCGTTACAAAGCCTTTAGCCTGATCGGTGCCTAGCAAATTCCACAATACGTTTCAGACTAGGATCCTCTCACTGTTCAATCAAAACTGATTCGCCCTCCTGGTTCCAACAATAAGGGAATTCTGCATTTCCTCCCATACAAAGCTTCACACAATTACTGTCTTCAAATCTCCATAACAACACTACCACTGCCGATTCTAAATCATAAGTAGAATAATTTCTCTCATGAAATTTGAGTTGCATTGAACATATGCAACTCCTGTCTTCTCTTGTATTCAGACACAATTCAAACTTTGATGTGAGGCATCATACTAAACCTCAAAAGGCTTGTCTTCTGCACATCTTCTGTCTTAGCAAAATCTGGTTTTATCCAGATTTCCGATAAAACTTTAAGGACACTGAAGTTCCATCTAACTGATCCCTCAACTCATCAATTACGGGTAGAGGGTAGTTGTCCTGGATGGTCAACTTATTCAACTTCCTGTAGTCCCTACACAGTTGAGGTCCTTCCTCTTCCTTTTTAACCAACAATGCTGGAAATTCCAAGGAGATATATTGGGCTTGACTAACTGCGTCTCTAACAACTCTTCCACTTATTTTCTTCAATTTAATCAACTCGGCTGAACTTTGGAAACACTATCTTTCGTTGAGCTTAACCTTTGGAAACGTGATTGACAGATCACTAATCCCTTTTCTGGAATAACATCCAATTCATCTCCTACATACTCAACATAAACTAGTGTCCAATTTCGAATCACATACAGCTTTCAAATCCAAATTAATTAAACAACATCCATCCCACGTGAGACTTTCTCTCTCATCCAAGCAATTTCTCCGCCTGTTGCTTTTCAACAATTTTCTTTGCCTAACTGTAACTTTAAACACAATTAAGATATTTCATCTTTCCTCTTTCCCAAAATCATTGATACATCTCAAGATGATATAATCATCTTGTAAACTTATTCTCTACCAAATCTCAAATTTCCATTTCAAGCCTTGTGTCCAGCTAGAGGTCATCACCAAGCTCCAGATCAAAGAAAGATTCCTACTTTCATCTTGGAACTTAACTCCAGTACTTCCCATGGATACACATGCTTAAGTCTTTAAACCCTCAACATTCTGCTTACATACTCTCCATAACTTATATGTAGCTGAACCTACACCTTGGTACACTAAATCTAACTTACACTTCCTTCTCTAATTCCATCAACTCAGCTGGAGCCGTTGACACTGATCCAGCTCCAGGTACCAAAACAATAGAGAGTTCCACCTCCCTCTTAGGAGGTAACCCAGGTACCTCTTCTGGAAGTACATCCGTGAAATCTTTCACCACGGGTATTCTGCTTACGTCCCCTTTATTCTCCACCTCCGACCGAGCGAGTATCACGAAGCACCTCTGTAACATCCCGCCAAAATACTATACAAATGTATATAATGAAAATAAAGGTAACAAATAGATTCTATGAACAAAATATTATATATATGAAATGAAGTTGCTCCTCTTAGGGAGTTTAATACAAATTCGGTCAAATTTTCCAGAAACATAAACAAAATACAAAAAAAAACAAAGCAGGCGATCTCCTATCGGAAGAAACCGATCTCCTATCGGACGAGACCGATCTCCTATCAAGACAGAAAAAAACAGGCGATCACCCGATGGAGGCAGACACAGGCGATCACCCGATAGAGACAGAAAACCGGCGATCTCCTCCTCGGCGATCACTCACTAGAGGGCTCTTCTTCCTGGAAGATCATCTGCTCCCGTGTAACAATTACACGATCATCACAGTTTTGAGAAAACAACCACAATAACAGATAAAAGGGTAAGCTAGATAATTTAAAAGAAGTTTAAATCAAGAACATGAAAATCCAAGTAAACCAAGTTCCAAAATATCCATGTAAAACGTAGAGCTGCTCATAGCATTCAGCTGATCGCCCAAAATCACATTTCACAACATTCACCCATAGTCATTCCATTTCACAATACAGCATCAAGTGTCTATCAATATTCAAGTTTCTCATTTCACATGTCAGACTTTCCACTGACTCACCACACAAGACACTTGACACTACTTCCGGATTGACTCGTGCGTTGATTAGACTCAGAGATCTGCACCTGTCATACCACACCACTGTGAAATCCACACAGGGTCGCTGTGAATCCACACAGCATGCGCATATATCATCTCAATGTTACCATAGTTCTCCTGGTATGACAGGGTTAATCCATAGGACAGACGGAGCTCGTTCTTTTTCACACGAGACGCCCATCATATAGACCTCCTTCAACTCTCAACAACTGAGTAACTTCCTCTACGTGATTCCATTACCTCAGCAGAGTCAGGATATCCCCTTAGGAATCACCGATCAATGCACCTACCACAAGATCTTACACGGTATTTTCTTTCCTGAAAATACTATGCCTCGATCCCACATTCACAGCATTCAAAGACATCATGCCACACTTAAAAGGATGATTTCAATCACAGCAATAGCCATTTCAAAGGATTCATATTTTCGAATATCTCATGTAAATCTCAAGCAGTTCTCAAAACAACATCAAACACAAGGAGTTCGCAAAACAGCGCCAAAACCGGCGATCTAGTTCAAAAACAGGGTGTTTCGAAAACTGTATATAAAACCGGCGACCACGTCGCCCAAGCACACAAACAGAGCACTTTACGCAGATGAAAACAAAAATGGCGACCACGTCGCCCTCACTCCAGAGGTAGCTACACTGTGGCTTGTATGGAAAAAGAGGTCTAGCTTCCCTTACCTGGACTTGCGCAAACACCTAGAGTTCCGAAACCCAACAAAGCTTGAAGAACGCCTTGGCTCTGTTTTTGCGTCTGGTTGAAGGACTTGCAGAGAACTGCCCAGGTGCTCTAATGGTGGCTGTCGCTCGTCGTACTCTCGTGTGAAGGTGCTAGAATCGCAGCGCGAAGGAGGCAACTGGAGGAGAAGGGAGGTAACTCACTCTTTCTCTCTTTGAAGGCTGCAACGTTTTCTTTCTCTCAGCAGTGGGTTTTCTGCATCTTAAACCAACTTATCCACCAAAAGCAGCTGCCACCACCCATTCTGCAGAGAAGTCTGAGAACCACTGCCCTGAACAGTACGACCACTGTTGTCTCTGGTGCATGCCAATCACTGCTCTGAACAGTACTGCCACTGTTGTCGCTTGTGCATGCCAGCCACTGCTCTGAACAGTACGACCGTGAGTGTCTCCCGCGCATGCCAACATTCTGATGTCACTATTCTGAACCACCCTTTTTGTCTACGTGGCGTGCGTGCACTACGCTTCATGCTGGGAGTCTGGGTCTTACCTTCAAGGTGTGAAACTCGACGTCGTGCGATAACTTTCCACTGCTGACTCATCCTGGCGAACGACCGATGTCTCCTTCGCCCTGGAAGACGACCGATGTCTTCCTCTGGGAGACGACCGATGTCTTCCCTGGCGACGCCCTCATAACTCTCGCGCCTTGGCCACGTCCACATGCCTCGCGCCCTGGCAATGCCCACATGCCTCGCGCCCGCGCGATGCCTGCATGCCTCTCGGGCCCGCGCGTTGCCTGCATGCCTCTCGCGCCCGCGCGATGCCTGCATGCCTCTCGCGCCCGCGCGACGCCTGCATGCCTCTCGCGCCCGCGCGACGCCTGCATGCCTCTCGCGCCCGCGCAATGCCTGCATGCCTCTCGCGCCCGCGCGACGCCTGCATGCCTCTCGCGCCCGCGCGATGCCTGCATGCCTCTCGCGCCGCGCGCCTGCATGCCTCTCGCGCCCGCGCGACGTCCACCTGGCGCTCATGTGTAGCAGGCGACCGGCGATGATGTATAAACAAGGAACTCTTATAGTTTTTTCTAGACTACACTTTCCTTCCTTTTTAACTTAGATAAAACATACTTAGAATTTACTTAAAACATACTCTTTCATTCCAATAAATTTCAGGTCCTTACAACCTCGCCCCTTCTTCCAACGCTGACTGCCCTTGCTGAGCAGATATTACATCTGATCCTTGGAGGTCTGGAAATGCAATCCTCTGACCACCGCAGTCAATGAGAACGTGATTGGCAGCTAACCAATCCATTCCCAGGATAGCATCTAGGTTCCGAAGAGGTAGGCAGATCAAGTTCACCTTGAATCTGCGTCCCTCTACTATCACTGGACATTCGGGGCAAACTGTAGAGGTCATCACCTGCCCTGACGCAGGTGTAGAGACCAACAGTTCGAAAGGTAACTCCTTCACTAGAAGGCCCAACTCGGCTACACACAGGCTTGACACAAAGGAGTGTGTCGCTCCAGAATCAAACCAAAACCTTTACACTCCTACCAGCTATAAAACATATACTCTGCACGAGGTTACCTGACTGAGACGCCTCTGCTCCTGACATGGCCAACACTCTCCCTGTTGCCTGAGGTCTGCTGCCTTCATTCCTCAACTGCCGAGAACCACTGGGTTGAGTCATCCTTTTTCTGTTAGGACAATCTCTAGAAATGTGCCCCATTTCTTGGCATGTGAAACACCCTTTCTCTGAATTCCTCTTGGAGCACACCTTGACGTTATGTAACCCACCACAACGGAAACACTTTGGTTTCCATGGTTGTTGCCGCTGAAACTGGAGCGGAACTGCTCCTGCCCGACGTGGTGGAGGTCTCGCATAAGGCTTGCTTTGTGGGTGCTGCACCTTGGCCTTCCCACTGGAGGGACCCCCTGGGTGTGATCTGATTATCCTGGAATCACTCCTCTCCAGGGTCTCCACTACCTTTGCCTTCCTTACTAAGGCATGTAACTCCCTGGTCCACGGATCTGCTTGATCAGGGGTAGCACTCCCACTGAGCTTGGGTGGGTTGTGCCTCATGAACTCGGTCATCCCTACCTGCTCCCGAGGCTGATTGACCTGGGAAGCTGTTGCAGCCGATCCAGCAGTTCCCAAATGATTCATTACAGCCAGATGAATCTGGGCCATTACCGTATTCTGCTGTTGGATGGCAGTTGCCATCATCTCGATAGCCTTGGCAATCTGGCTCATCTCCGAAGGAGGTTGGGGAGGGGTAGAAGGTCTACGTGCCATCTCCTTCGTTTTCAGATTTTGAAACTATAAGATTCCTATATTCCCTACAACTACAAGAATGAGATCGATAAGAAATCAATTCATTCAAGGGGGGTAACAGCTAGACCTTACAAAGGTCAGCATCTCAAAATCATTAAGAATTTGAGCTCATCAACAGAATCATAATGCTTATAACATCAAGCATAACACCAGCACAACTACTGGTATGCAGTCACCAATCCAATCAACCATTTTCAATCAATTACAAAGACACTCAAGAGGATGAGATAGCTCACACCAGAATTTAATATATGCTAAACATCAAACCTTTGGAATTAAGATTGAGACTCATCTCGATCCAGTTATGAGTGTGCACCCTCACTACTTTATCAAGACCTTCTCATTCTTAATACTAAGATTTTCAATTAGAACATATATTCACCAAAGCACACACAAAATTTCAATACAAAAACGTTTGAAAACCTTTCACTATAGTTATTATTTTAAACTCAAATAACTTTCATGAGCAGAAGAAACACAATGGATCCACAGCCCTCAGGTCATCCTAAGGACGAACTGCTCTGATACCATTAATGTAACATCCCGCCAAAATACTATACAAATGTATATAATGAAAATAAAGGTAACAAATAGATTCTATGAACAAAATATTATATATATATGAAATGTAGTTTCTCCTCACAGGGAGTTTAATACAAATTCGGTCAAATTTTTCCAGAAACATGAACAAAATACAGTAAAAAAAAAACGAAGCAGGCGATCTCCTATCGGAAGAGACCGATCTCCTATCGGACGAGGCCGATCGCCCATCGGGGGACCCAAACAGCCGATCTCCTCCCGGCGACCACTTCACTAAGGAGCTCTACTTCCTGGAAGATCATCTGCTCCCGTGTAAGTTATACACGATCATCACAGTTTTAAGAGAACAACCACAGAACCATAACACGCAGGGTAAGCTAGATATTTTAAAGAGAGTTTAAATAAGAACATTAAAATCAGAGTAAGCAATTTTCAAGATATTCACGTAAAGCTATAGATTTTCTCAATGCCCTTCACCTGATCACCCAGAAATCACACATTTCACAATATTCACAAGAGTCATTCTATTTCACAAAACTGCATCAAGTGTCTATGAATTTCAAGTTCCTCATTTCACATGTCAGACCACCACTGACCCAGCACACAAGACACTTGACCTACTTCCGGAAGACTCGTGCATTGACTAGACTCAGAGATTCTGCACCTGTCATACAAGCTGTAATGTTTACCAGCTATGCGCATCAACACAATCTCAATCTCAAGTTCACCATTCTCACAGTATGACAGGGTTAATCCATATGACAGGCCGAGCTCGTTCTGTTTCACACGACTCACCCATACATATGAACCTCCTTCGACTCTCAACGCCTGAATAACCTCATCTATATGAATCCATTATCTCAGGAGAGTCAGGATAATCCCATTATAGACATCACCGATCAATGCACATCCTACACGATCTTACACGGTATTTTCTTTCCTGAAAATACTATGCCTCGATCCACATTCACCACATCCAACACATCACATAACACTTAAAGGAATGATTTCAATCACAGCAAAACTCAATCCAAGGTTCTTATTGTCGAATATCTCATTTAAATCTCAACAGTTTCAAAGCAACCCAAAAACAGAGAGTTTCGCAAACAACGCCAAAACCGGCGATCTAGTTCAAAAACAGAGTATTTCGAAGTCTGTATTTAAAAACCGGCGACCACGTCGCCCAAACACATGGAACAGAGCATTCACGCAGATGAAAACGAAACCGGCGACCATGTCGCCCTCATTTCAGAAATAACTAAACTATAGCTTGTAACGAGAATGAAGTCTAGCTTCCCTTACCTGGACTTGCGTAAAACACCAGGAGCTCCGAAACCCAACGAAGCTTGAACAACGCCTTGGCTCTGTTTTTGCGTCTGGTTGAAGGACTTGCAGAGAACTGCCCAGGTGCTCTAATGGTGACTGTCGCTCGTCGTACTCTCGTGTGAAGGTGCTAGAATCGCAGCGCGAAGGAGGCAACTGGAGGAGAAGGGAGGTAACTCACTCTTTCTCTCTTTGAAGGCTGCAACGTTTCTTCCTCTCAGCAGTGGGTTTTCTGCATCTTAAACCAACTTATCCACCAAAAGCAGCTGCCACCACCCACTCTGCAGAGAAGTCTGAGAACCACTGCCCTGAACAGTACGACCACTGTTGTCTCTGGTGCATGCCAACCACTGCTCTGAACAGTACTGCCACTGTTGTCGCTTGTGTATGCCAGCCACTGCTCTGAACAGTACGACCGCGAGTGTCCCCTGCGCATGCCAACATTCTGATGTCACTATTCTGAACCACCCTTTTTATCTACGTGGCGTGCGTGCACTACGCTTCCTGCTGGGAGTCTGGGTCTTACCCCCTCTGTGTGCAACTCGACATCGCGCGATAATCTTTCGTCGATGACCCCTCGCGCGAAAACAATCCACCGAATGACATCTCGCGCGAAGACTATCCACCGATGACCTCTCGCGCGAAGGCTATCCACCGATGACCTCTCGCGCGAAGGCTATCCACCGATGACCTCTCGCGCGAAGGCTATCCACCGATGACATCTCCTGGTGGACGACCGATGTCTCCCCCTGGCAAAGCCCGCATACCTCTCGCGCCTTGGCCACGTCCACGTGCCTCGCGCTCTGGCAATGCCCGCATGCCTCGCGCCCGCGCGATGCCCGCATGCCTCTCGCGCCCGCGCGATGCCTGCATGCCTCTCGCGCCCGCGCGATGCCTGCATGCCTCTCGCCCTGGCGACGTCCACCTGGCGCTCATGTGTAGCAGGCGACCGGCGATCTCATAGCTTTCTAACTTAACTTTTCCTCCCTTTTTATTTTAAATAAAACATACATAGAATTCTTTTAATATATAACCCTTTTTATTCCAATTCAATTTTACAGGTCCTTACAGCGGGGCTGGCATTATCCTGACCAAACAAATTGCTGATTGAGCAGGCCCTGAGATTTGCCTTCAAGGCCAGCAATAACCAGGCTGAATATGAAGCATTGGTAGCCGAAATTTTACTCGCCAAGGAGATGGGCGTTCGAAGCCTATTGGTAAAAAGCAATTTGTTGCTAGTGACCGGACAAGTCATAGGGGAATATCAGGCCAAGGATCCCCAGATGGCCTCGTACCTAAAATATGTGACACTGTTGAAAGAAACCTTCCCCATGTTCGAGTTGATACATGTTCCAAGGGAGCAAAATGTACGAGTAGACCTCCTGGCAAAGCTCGCCAGCTTGGGTAAAGGAGGTCGTCAAAGGTTGGTAATCCAAGAGACCTTGAGGGCACCTTGAACTACTACAGATGATACGGGCGATGAACAACAGGTGAATCTGGTTGATAGTGGGAAAAGAAGACATCAATCCCTGACTCAGGAGACCCTAAGGGTACCTAAAATAAGTATTTACAACCTGTTTGAAGAAGGGCCGCTGGACGTCTACCTTATTGATATAGGTGAGACCTAGATGACACCTTATAGGCGTTACCTCGCTGACGGTGTACTTCCGGTGGAGCCCACAGAGGCCAAGATTGTGAAGAAGAACATAGGAAGGTATACCTTGATAGATGGGAAACTGTTCAGGCATGGTTACACCCATCCTACTCTGACCTGTATAAGTGGTGATCAATGTACGCGGGTGATGGTAGAGCTCCACGAGGGTATCTGTGGAAGCCACATTGGAGGACGAGCTCTCTCTTTGAAAGCTGTTCGAGCAGGGAATTACTGGCCGACTATGCGGGAGGATTGTACGATGTACGCACAATGGTGCACGCAATGCCAGAAACATGCTGATTGGCATCACGCACCCCCAGAAGAATTACGATCGATCAGCAGCCCGTGGCCCTTTCACATGTGGGGCATTGATATTCTGGGACCTTTCCTATTGGCCATGCGACAAATGAAGTACCTGGTAGTGACCGTGGAGTATTTTACCAAGTGGATAGAAGCTGAGCCCGTTGCACAGATCAACGTTCACAAAGTTCAACACTTCATGTGGAAGAATATTGTTTTTCGTTTCGGGATTCCAAAGCGCTTGGTATCCGATAATGACACCTAGTTCGCAAGCCAATAGCTCGAAAAGTTGTGCACGAAGCTCAGCATTAAGCAGGTATTTGCATCTGTAGAACACCCCCAAAACAATGGGCAGGTGGGTCTGCCAATAGGGTGTTACTGAGAGGGCTAAAAAGGAGGCTGGCAAAGGCAAAGCGGAGTTGGGCTGAGGAGGTCCTGCAAATTTTATGGGCCTACCACACCACCCCTCAATCCACCACTAAGGAGACACCTTTCAGCCTAGTATATGGGTCAGATGCCATGATCCCAATAGAGATACAGGAGAGCTCGCCACTATTCCAAAATTTCATGGTGGAAGAATCTAATGAAGGGAGAAGGATAAATCTTAACCTACTTGATGAGGTGCGGGAGCAAGTGCGCATTAAAGCTGAAGCCTTGAAAAGGAAGGTGGAGTAGAAGCAAAGGTCTAAACTCAGACCTCGACAATTCCAAGTCGGTGATTTGGTCATGAGGAAAGCCCACTCGTATCAGCTAGAGAACAAGTTATCTCCTAAATGGACCGGACCATTCCAAGTGATAGAAATGCTCGGGAATGGAGCTTACAAACTTGAGACTCTAGAAGGGGGCACGATACCCCGAACTTGGAATGGGGCCAGCCTCAAGTTTTATTTCAATTAATATATAATGTCAATCATGAAAAGTTAAGGGGACACTCTTTTTCCCTTACGGGGGTTTTTTAATAAGGTCGCCCAATGAAAAAGCATTTGAGAAATGATGTGCCATTATATTATAAACGAAACCAGTCCACCTGATATGGTGCACACAAAACCAGTTCACCAAATGTGGTATAGACGAAACTAGTCCATCCGATGTGGTGCACACAAAACCAGTTCACCAAATGTGGTGTAAACGAAACCAGTCCACCCGATGTGGTGCACACGAAACCAGTCCACCTAATATGGTGCCCACGAAACCAGTTCACCAAATGGGGTGTAAACAAAACCATCTTGCCAATCATTGGGCGTAGCACGAAAATGAAGTTAGCCCGCCAAAGATTGGGTATAGCCCAAAGGAAACCAACTTAAAGATGCCCATTTGTTCAGCATTTGGGGCGTCATTCTGATCAAAGGCACCAACCAAACCGCAGTTCGCCAGAATTTGGTTCGAGCCTTAAAAGGAAACCTCGCTCTGGAAAACTTCCAAAGGAATGAACTACAGGTTCATAACAACTTAAGATTTAGAGCCCTACGTGAAAAAGGACTCTAAGTATGGACAACACAAGGTGAGCTCAGGATCTCGACGAGAACCAGTTAAGACAACAACATGAGTCACCAAGTTAGACATTAAATTATCCTATGATTGGCTCTGGTAAGAGTGCCATCCATGTTATGTTTGATTGGCATAGTTAGACATGTCGATTACTCGACATGCATCATAAATTGCCTTGTTCGTTGGGAGTTGGTTGCGAAATTAGTGATGTTTCTAAGGTAAGAACACTCATTAATTCGTTAAGTTATACGCATTAACTCTAAACTAGGAAAGGCACAATAAACAACTATACATATATGCACAAAATAATACATTGTCTAGCCAGCTACAGAAGGTGAATAAATACAAGGAATTCATGGTTGTTGCTCATCCTCATACACCAAATGTTCGTCAATCATGACTTTCCTTAGGCCAAGTTGGGACAAGTCAGTATTAGGGTAAACACTTGTGGCTTGGGCGACAGCGTCCTCGAAGCCATTAGCGTATGAGTTGGCAGCGTCATCTGTGAGCTCCTCCTTGAGTTTAGACATGAACTCGTCCTTTTGTGCCAACTCTGCCTTTTGTGTGGCCACTAGCCTGGCCATTTCTTCCTTTAGTGACTCTCGCTCTTCTTTCAGCGACTCCATTTCAGTACGGAGGTCGTTGTTCCTTGCATACAGACCCAAGGTCTCTTGTGATTTGTTGAAGAGGAGAGTCTTGATCTCTTGATAGCTCCTTCTCAGCTCCTTGACCTCTAGAGTAAGGCCTTTCACCTGCTGGGTGAAACCTTTGGCCTTGGAAGCTTCACTTTGGGCAACGGTTTTCAGCTTGGTAAGAAATAAGCAGCTTTTAGCTAGCGCATGTCCCAGTTGTCTTGTGGTTTCCAGCACCTGGTCCTCATCCAAGGGGTCCAACTTCTCTTTCATTTTATAAGGGAGCAGGGCGGTTTGAATGGTGAGAAGGGAATCTGCAGAAGGAATCCACAGTCCCTCCTCCTCAGTAAGTTCTTCTCTACTCTCTTGAACTATGACCCCCCTGGAGGTTGAGGGGTGTGAGAGGGGAGAATGTGAAGGAGAAGGAGCTTGCCCACTTGAGATTGAGTGGGAGGAGAACACTACATCATTTTGTCTTCTCTTGAAGACAAGCCCAGAATACGTTTCATCATCCTCCAAGGCCACTACCTCGATTATGGCCTTCCTACTGCGGTCTTCAACAGGGGGTACTTCTGCAACAACCGTAGAAGGAGCCTCTGCCGCAGCTCTTTTCTGCCTGGCCAGGGAAGCTAGTTTCTTCCTCTTCTCCGCATCCAACATGTTCTCTGCATAACAAACCCATATAAGTTCAAAAATTACACCAGCAATACAGAAACATCAAATACAACAAGGAACAGGGAAAAGGAGGATACTAATGTAAGCTTTAAGTGTCACTGGGGAAAACTCCTCTCGGATCACGGTGGCGGTATCGAAAACCACCTTGAGGTTGGAGAGATGGATGCACATCTCACGTTCAGGTGGGGGCAGGTGATGTAAGCCAAGACCACATGAAGATGACCAAGGATGACAAATATGAAGGGTCATCTCAACAATCAAAGGAGGACTTCACAAAAGGAAGAATGGGCCATCCACCTGAGCACCTACTTCCCACTAGTCTTCTTAAAGTTTAGAAGATTGTGTAAATAATTTGGGGCTCTCTTGAGGGTTCCAAAATAGAAGAATAAGGAGAGTGGGCCCAAGCCCAAGAAGCCCAAGCCCTAGAAGCCCAAGCCCGACCCATGAGCTCAACATCCTTCATACCTCAAAGGATTACTAGGAGCAAGGCTAAGGCTTTGGGAGATGAGCATCAATGATGTATCTTTTTGTAAATTCTTTAGAGTAGTTTTTAAGTAGAACATAAAAGGAAGGTGTTGATATAGGAATAGGGGGTACTAATGTACAAAGGTAAGTCACACCTTCCATGTGACATAAAAAAGGTGTAGGTGTAGATTTAGGGGGTGCCAAAGTGAGAAACCAAGTCACACCTTCCTTGTGACATGTGTTTTGGCACCAAATTCAAATGCTTCTCATTTGAATTTTCCAACCTTAATTTCAGCCCTCTCACACTATAAATAGAGGTGCTTGGCTCATGTAAAATCACATTGAATTTGAAGTAAAGAAACTCTACACAAATTGTGAGAATTGTTTCTCCTAGCTTTGTCTCATCTTGTGAGTGTTTGGGAAGCTCTCAAGTGACGGCATTCTTGCACTTATCTTAGATCAATCACCTTCCAAGTGGCGTGTTCTTCCCTTCCATGTCTTCAACCATATAAGTTTTTCTATCATTCATCTTCCAATTCCATTCCAATTTAATTCCAAATTATGTCTTGTTTTGTATCTTGTTTTCAATTCGGTTTGTGTTCTTCTTTTGTGTTCTTCAATGGAATTTGTTTGTGCGTATTCAATTCTGTCCAGTTCTACTTCTGTTCTATTTTTAACTCCGCACCATTCAAGCATTCTTTCATCACCTTAATTGTGTTTTTCCTTTGATCTTTGGAAATGAACCTTCACATCTACTTAACACTTTTTAAGTTAGTGTCTAGTGGGAATTTTCCTTAGATTTCTCACCTAAATTGCTTAAGAATCTTGATCTTAATTCTAATAAAGTGTCACCTAATGAATCAATCTAAAATCAACTCACATCAGCAGGTCCTCCAGGTGTCTAGGGCTCTGGAAGATAGGGTTTCGGGTCGAATACAAGGGAAACCCATCCAGGAGGGTTGGATCTCCCTTGCTGCTTCGAACTTTGAAGAACTTCTTTTTAAAACCCTTATAAGATTGCTGGAAGAGGGACAACAAGGACCTCCCACCAACGCTGTTGAAGGACACCCATAGTTGGCGTCCTAAACGTTTGGCCTCGAAGAAGTAGAGAAAGACATCCACTGATGGTAGAAGGCCAAAGTGGGAACAGAGGATGGTAAAGGCCCACACAAATGCCCAACTATTTGGGTGTAGCCAGGCAGGGGCAACGTTGACTTCGGTAAGCAGGGCTCTCTCGAAGGGGAATAGGGGGAGTCGAAGGAGGACTTTTTGGAAGAGGGTGGAATAAAAGAAGCAGAAGGGGCCCTTGGGGTCTTTGGATTCATCACTGTACATAGGTTCACCCTCCCCATAGGGTACTATATGGAAAAGTTTATCATGTTCCCTACCAAACATCTTTCTTTTGGGATGTTTCTTATACTCGGCTTTCCTATAATCTACTATCTTCTTTCTAGAGGTAAACTCTGAGGTTTCGGCTAAAAGGTTCACAGGGGCCCAAGGATATTTGGATTGGTAATCCATCTAAAACCAGAGCAAGCAAACAAACAGAGAACAATAGATACATTCAGAATCCAACATTACATGCATTTATAAAAGAAGAATAACTAGTGATCCGGTCGGTCATCGGTAGTCGATGACGTCAGCAGCAGATGACCACGTGGACCATTCACAGGGTGACACGTGGAATAAGATAGCAGGTGAATCAGGGAGGAGATCACTCAGAATGGTGATCGGTGGTCAGTTGCCGAGTGACCACCACCCGCAGATTGGTCCCTAGATAAGTGCCTGGAAGCAGAGCGCGAGAAGTAATGAAGCACAGATCAGTCATCGGTGCATGGTCATCGGGGTTTCTTGCTACACATAGTTAAACTGGGACCCAGGCTCCCAGCGAGAGCATTACGCATGCACCTCGCATGATTCCAAACCAGAAGAAGAAGAGCTGATCGGCAGTAGGGTCGTGCATGAGGATGGTATGAGAGAGCTAGTAAGCTGGTCAGTGATCAGTGACTCTCTTAACCCATTACGTGCATGGCACTGTGCGGTGAGGTCATGCATGCAGGATGCAGCGCTTGGTGAGTGTGCCTAGACCAGCCACACCTGGTGTTCTCCTGGGAGCATGCGACTCACTCAGAGGGAAGAAACGCGCTAAGTTACTCCGCAAGGGAATAACTTAGGCGCACAGAGAAAAGCGCAAAGGCCCTTCAGGTGTGACACGCGTACGGTTAGATGCAAGTTGCATGCCTCCACTTGTCACCATCTGAGAGAGAGGCGCGGCCCAGGTATAAAAGCACTCCACGTCATGTAAGGTAGACAGTTTGACAAGTCCTTACAATTTTTACAGAATTACACACATTTTTGAGTCATTGTGAGCACGTTTTACACACGTTGCACAGTGATAACAGAATTCAGTTACAGAGAGAGAAAGTGGATCTGAGAGCATACACGAGTCTCACAGAGAGATTCAGAGAGAGTTTTTGGTGGTTCTGTTGCCTGACTTGAGCGTTAGAGTGCACATAGCCGCTAGAGGCGCCGTCTGTGTTGCTTTGCAGGCATCATTGGGAGTTCCAGAGAAGGTTCTTGGAGCGTTCTTGTAGAACACGCGGTTGCAGAGGGCTAGACGAAGGAGTGACGAGGCACATACTCCACGTTCAAGTCCGCGGCAGGATCAACTAGCGTAAACAGTAATATCGAGAACACAGGGTATGAACAATCTCAGTGTAGTAGAGCAAGAGCAGTGAAAGCAATAAAAGCATATTACGTGAATAAGGTAAGGTAAAGTTAGTACCTTTGAGGTGATCAAAAAGGTATTGGGAACAAATTTGTATGGACGACGATGAGGGTGCAACAAGTTTGAGAAGAAGCGCGAAAATTTCTAAAGAGCGTAATGAAACAGTGGGGACGTTTGAGTTTCTGAAACCCTATTGTAGTAGGGGAGCGTAGGCGGCAATGTCTTGTGACTGTTGATAAAAGCCATGTGGAAGCACATGATGAAGTGTGGTGAAATGTCAACTCAGGGTACTGTGCACATAGCGCTACTCATTTGCCACGTAGGTCGACTCGGGTGAGCCAAAAAGCCTCTTCATTGAAGTAAGTTCAGCTTGAGCCTGGGGGACTTGTGTACTGAACTAGAACTCGCTGGTCGGACCTTGACATTTTCTCTTAGGCAGGTCAGCTCGGCACATGGGCCTCACTTACCATGTGACTGGGCTCCAGGTATTCGTATATATTAAACTCTCATGCATGTATATGATATAATCCTCCACGAATAAGATTACTTACTAAAGTGATGAAACGTAATGGACTTAGGGGCGTACACAGCGTATCCAGGTCTATGATAAGTAAAGTATTAACTGTAAGGCCCAAGCCCAGTAACGCTAAGGAAACCCAGGTAAAGCTGTATGCATGGCATGAAATAGCGTATGAATGGGTGTGTATTGGCGTGAACGCACGAGCGAATGGTTATGGGCGGGACCTTTCGCCAAGGTTACGAGGATGACCCAATCTGCTTAATGGGCTTGAAGCGCGTAACAAAGCTGCCATGTGCTGATAATCATAGAAGAAGAAGAAGAAGAAGAGAACAAAGAATAAGAAGACGAAGAAGAAGAAGAAGAAGAAGAAGAAGAAGAAAGAAGAAGAAGAAGAATCCGAAGAAGAAGAATCAAGAATCGCCGAATAATCCGACTAAGAGCAACGCCTACTAACGACTCCCGCCCCTCCGAAGACCCTCCTCCTCCTCGCCTCCCTCCTCTCCGCCTCCTCCAGCCTCCCTCCTCCTCCTCCTCCTCATCCTCCTCCGCCTCCTCCCTCCTCCTCCTCCTCATCCTCCTCCTCCTCCTCCTCCTCCTCCTCCTCCGCCGACCCTCCTCCTCCTCCTCCCCTCCTCCGCCTCCTCCTTCCTCTCCTCCTCTCCTCCCTCCCCTCCTCCTCCTCCTCCTCCTCCCTCCTCCTCCTCCTCCTCCGCTCCTCCTCCTCCTCCTCCTCCTCCTCCTCCTCCTCCTCCCCTCCTCCTCCTCCTCCTCTCCTCCTCCTCCTCCTCCTCCTCCTCCTCCTCCTCCTCCTCCTCCTCCTCCTCTCCCCTCCTCCTCCTCCTCCTCCTCCTCCTCCCTCCTCCTCCTCCTCCTCCTCCTCTCCTCCTCCTCCTCCTCCTCCTCCTCCTCCTCCTCCTCCTCCTCCTCCTCCTCCTCTCCTTCCTCCTCCTCCTCCTTCCTCCTCCTCCTCCTCCTCCTCCTCCGCCTCCTCTCCTCCTCCTCCTCCCCTCCTCCTCCTCCTCCTCCTCCTCCTCCTCCTCCTCCTCCCTCCTCCTCCTCCTCCTCCTCCTCCTCCTCCTCCTCTCCTCCTCCTCCTCCTCCCCCCGCCTCCTCCTCCCCTCCTCCTCCTCCTCCTCCTCCTCCTCCTCCTCCGCCTCCTCCTCCTCCTACCTCCTCCTCCTCCTCCGCCTCCTCTCCTCCTCCTCCTCCCCTCTTCCTCTTCCTCTTCCTCTTCCTCTTCCTCTTAATCGTCCTAGTCCTTTCCTAGTAATAGTAATAGTAATAGTAATAGTAATAGTAATAGTAATAGTAGTCACCATTTTTAGCTTCGACTGCAGAGTCAGAGACGGGGGATGCAGCTTTGACTACTTCTATAGAAGAACCATGGATCCACGTTAACGTGGGCGTCCGACTCTATTCTTTAAAAGTTTCTTCCTGCACCTCCTCAAATCAATGCTAATGGTGATGGTAATGGTAATGGTAATGGTAATTCTAATAGTAATAGTAATTGTAATAGTAATAGTAATAGTAATGGTAATAGTAATGGTACTAGTAGTAATAATGGTAAAGGTAATAGTAATATTAATGGTAATAGTAATAGTAATTGTAATAGTAATGATAATAGTAATAGTAATAGTAATGGTAATAGTAATAGTAATGATAATAGTAATAGTAATAATAATAGTGTTCTTGCCGGTTGACTTTCTTGCCAGTTGACTCTAGGACGATCACGCGCCTCCCTCCCACACCTTGAATTATGCCTTGTTGTCTTGAAACAACCTGCACCTGCAAGGTAAAAAGGGGCGCCCTAGAGGCCGTTTGCACTCCGACGCTCAAGTCAATAATGGGCAAGCACACCAAGTGTATTGAGTATCTCAGTTTAGGTCTAGAAAACTGCGTACCTTTGTGAAGTGGTTTACTACCCTTTATATAGTCTTTCTCTGCGCCGCTACCCATATTTAAGGTTTACAGGAATGCCCTTGAGCCGCTATCACCCAGACTTAGGGCAATCTAGCGCGTAAGGCTTCCCTTAACTGGAGTGCAACTTCTAACAGGATGGCCACCTGGGTACCCCCTCGTGCGCCTAATCTCTGGGGCCACCTGTCCTGGGAGTGCCTTCACTATTCACGTGCCATGCATGCGGCCTCACCTGGAAACCCTAATCTTGATGGGCACTCTACCCTTCAAGACTCTGCACTTAACTATGCTTTCTTTGCCACACGCATGGGCGCTTTGTGACTGAAGCCTCTCCCTACCTCTGGGCGTTTTGCTGATAATTGGTCTTCTCTAGGGACCCACGCTAGATGTTCTAGTTCTGTTGTTCAAAACACCCAAGACCGATGTCACCTCGTCACACTCTGTTGCCGAGGACTCGTCATCCTTCTGAGTGACGAGGACACATCAGTCTATTATGGTGATCGACACGCTGATGACTAATCATCCCACTAGTCCATACTACCTGTGGGGCTTAGCCAACGTGGCTTTGGCCCATGCTGTGGGACCCAGCTGATGTGGCTCACCATTACTAGCTGTTCTCGGTGTTCGAAGACTAGTCGGTACACAAGCTGATGGATATCAAGGAAGAGAGGATTTCACTAATGGAGGAAGAGGCCATCCACCAAAACATTTAAAGTTTTTCTTATTAGTCTTTTCAAAAGAGGAGGCCCAAGCCCAAAGCCCAAGCCCAAAAAGGCCAAGCCCAAGAAGCCCAAGTCCAATCCATGAGAAGCAAGGCCAAACATTAAATAAAAGAACATCATTTGTATTTCTTTTGTATAAGTTGTAGGAGGTGTGGATATTAAATATAGGAGTGTGAATATGTAAAATAAAGTCACATTGTACATGTGACTTAGGAGAGTAGGTGTAAGTGTAGTTTTTAGGAGGTGTCATAGTAGAAAAAGGTCACACCTCCCATGTGACTTGTTTTGGTGGGAATTTCAAAAGAGTTTCTTTTGAATTTTCCCACCTATTTTTCAGCACCCTCACACTATAAATAAAGGTGTGGGCTCTTGTAAAATGCAGATTTGAATTTTTGAAGATTGAATTTAGAATAAAGTTACTATACACAAATTTGTGTGAGTGTGAGAATTGCTTTCTCCTTTCTAGTCTCATCTTGTGAGTTTTGGGAGCTCTCAAGTGGCGGCAAATCTGCACTTATCTTGGATCATCACCTCCAAGTGGCGTGTCCATTTCCAATCCATGGCTACAACTACATAAGTTTCATCTTCTTTCATCTTCCATAGTCATTTCAATCGGTAGTTTTGATTCTATGTCTTGTTCTTGAATTTCAATCGGTTCTTTTGTTTCAATTTGTGTTTCCATTCTGTTTTTAGTGTTTAAATTCTGCACCTATTCTTTTTTTGAGTTCAGCACCTTGTTCTTCATTCATTCATCACCATTAATTGTGTTTTAACCTTGGACCTTTGGAAATGAACCTTCACATCTACTTAACACTTGTTAAGTTAATGTCCAGTGGGGATTTTCCTTAGGTGACTCACTCTAAATTGCTAAGAATCTTGATCCTAATTCTAAGAAAGTGTCACAAATATAATGAACCTAAAATCAACTCACATCATGTGGTATCTAGAGTTTAGGTGTGTTCTTGTTTAATTTTTGAGTTGTGTTGCACTTTAATTCAAGGGCTCTATATTCTTGTGTTTACATTTCTGTTTTTAGGCTTTTTTTGAGTTTTATTGCTGTTTTCTTATTTGTGCCTATCATATGTTTGAGTATTTTCCTTTTTGAATCTATAATAGTTTTGTCATTGTCTTGTTTTTCCATAATATGTCATCACTTCTTGTAGTACTTTTATTGCAATTTTTTGTTTCTTGCTTTGGTTTACATTCTGTTTTTTGAGTTTATTACTTGATCCTTTGTGCATTTTCTATTTTAGATTGAGTTCATACTTGTATTTTAGACCTATACAAGTTCTATTACACAATTTCCATTATGTCTTTGCTAGTTCATCATACTGTTTTTCATTCCTAAATAGGATACTCTGTTTTCTTACAAACGTGCTACTGTTTTCAATTTACTGCAATTAATTGGCTTACTGGAAATTTGTGAAAATTTAGATTTACATTCTTCAAAGTGTTACAAAAGCATAGCAAAAAAAAGTACTCAAAAATTCTAAGTACACAAAATATGATAAATAAAATACGAAAAGTGTACATTCCTGCCGAAAAAAAGACGGTAATTGGGCAGCAATTTTGAAAAATTTATTTCTCTCAATTGGCTTACTGTTTTTCCCTCATTCCAGTGCCACTATTGAGTTGAGACATTGAAGTTTCTGCGGTAAATTTTTCACATTCCAGTTCGCTTCCAATCATTCCAGTTAACTCTGTAAAAATAGCACCGTTTGCATACAACAATTTTCTTGTAGTTCTGTTTTTGGTTTCTTAAATCTACTCTAGTACTTTTCTCTAGGACTCTTTTGGTGTGCCTTCTTTCTTCATTGAGTTCTTTATTTTCTTGCTTGTCTTTCATTCTTTACTCTTTGAGTTTGTCTTACATATATTATTCCTTTTGCTATTACCTTTCTTTGCTTATACCTTTTCTTGTTTGTCTTTATTGATTCATTGGTTTTGTGGTGGTTGCTTTTGAGATTGGTGTGCTTGCTTTGACATCTTTCATTTGAGGACTCCATGGCCTCAAGATCAGATTAGTGCAAGGACATTTTCTTTGGAGTGCCCCATTCTTTCTGCCTCTATTCAATTCGGTTTTAATTTTACTTAACACACTCACTGTTTTTGCTAATTTTTGTGTCTTCCTTTGTTTGCTGTTTTTGGGTGTTGCTGTTTTTAATTACCAATGGCAGGATTTTCAAGTGAGGCATCATACAAGCAGAATTCTCCTTCCAAAGCTTCAATCCTTGGTGAATTAAATGAAGCACAACGAACCATTAGACGTTTGGAAGAGCAATTACAAAAGCTAGAGGTGCAACAAGATAAACCATCTCCTTCAATCCATGATGAGCATCATTCACATAGACATTCCACAAGAGCCTCTTCAAATGATTTTGGCAGTGGAGATGCGCATAGGAGAAGGAGACCTCCACCCTAATTCCTTGGACGTAGACATCCCAACCAAGGGGAGAGACCTCACTATGGCAATGGCTACTATCAAGATGCAAAGGCTAGGCTACCTTCGGTCAAACTTCCTACTTTCAATGGCTCTAGTGATCCTAATGTGTATTTGGATTGGGAGGCCAAGTGTGAACAAATATTTGAGATCCATGAGATCCAAGAAGAGCACAAACTTAAGCTAGCTACCTTAGAATTTAGTGATTATGCCATGAAATGGTGGCATGGAGTTGTAAAGGACATTATATATCACAAGGGTCCTCCCGTGGACTCTTGGAACTCTTTAAGATATCAAATGCGCGCAAGGTTTGTTCCTCCTTCTAGGAAGGAACACTTGTTGAAGTTCCAAAGGCTTCATCAAGGACATAGGACGGTAGATGAATACTTTAAAGATTTTGAAACAACTTTGACTAAAATGAATATGCATGCTAAAGAAGAGTCAAAGATTAAATGGTTTGTAAGTGGTTTAAGAAGACATATTAGAGATTTGGTAGACCTAGATGAGTACTCTTCTTTAAAGAAAGTGGTTCACCGAGCCATCAAAATAGATTCATATTTGAAACCAACTTTCAAACATGCTACTGATGATGGTTTCTACAAATCTTCAAGGAAGGATGCAAAAAAAAAATTTCCTCAAATTTCTCCTTCCAATTTTTCCAAACAAACCACTTTGCCAAAAAAAGTTTCTACTTCAAATCCTTCTACCCCTAAGTCACCTACCAAAACTTCACGCACCAAATGTTTTCAATGTTTAGGTTTTGGGCACATAGCTCTTCATTGTACACAAAAACGAACTTTCATGATAAACAAAGTAAATCAAGACCTAACTCAACCACCTACCAAAGGTGCAAAAGATAAAAACAAAGAAGGCCAAAGTGACAAGCGACTTATCCTTTCCCCTCCCAGGTGTTTTCCTTCCTTATCTTTTTCATTACCAAAGGTTCTTACTTCACCACCATCTTGGTTAAAAAATGTTAGGGATGATTTTTTCATACCTCCTAATGGTTTTCACCATTTAAGCGGATTTTTTCCAAAAAATATCATCATTCCCAAACAAATTTTTCCAACTTGGTCTGTCTATAGGACTTCCTTTTTTGAACTCCCACTACTTTCAAAATCTAAGTCATGTTTGCCTTTTTCTTTTTCATCTATTAATTTTGATAGTAAACTGACTTTGTCATATGCAGGGATACAGAATTCGTGGGCGAATTCTCTCCAACTCGGGGAGTATGATGGATATCAAGGAAGAGAGGATTTCACTAATGGAGGAAGAGGCCATCCACCAAAACATTTAAAGTTTTTCTTATTAGTCTTTTCAAAAGAGGAGGCCCAAGCCCAAAGCCCAAGCCCAAAAAGGCCAAGCCCAAGAAGCCCAAGTCCAATCCATGAGAAGCAAGGCCAAGCATTAAATAAAAGAGCATCATTTGTATTTCTTTTGTAAAAGTTGTAGGAGGTGTGGATATTAAATATAGGAGTGTGAATATGTAAAATAAAGTCACATTGTACATGTGACTTAGGAGAGTAGGTGTAAGTGTAGTTTTTAGGAGGTGTCATAGTAGAAAAAGGTCACACCTCCCATGTGACTTGTTTTGGTGGGAATTTCAAAAGAGTTTCTTTTGAATTTTCCCACCTATTTTTCAGCACCCTCACACTATAAATAAAGGTGTGGGCTCTTGTAAAATGCAGATTTGAATTTTTGAATTTTGAATTAGAGAAACTTTACTCAATTTTTGAGTGAGCATTGGAGAGCTTTGCATCTTCTTCACTAGTCTTATCTTGAAGGTTCAATGGTTACCTCAAGTGGCGGTTTGCACACTCATCTAGGAGCCTTCATCCTCTTAGTGGCGTGATCATCCAACCATACCTCCGTCTTCATGAGCATTCTCTTCTCCTTCCTTCCTTCTCTTTTAGTTTTCATGTCTTAGCTTGTGTTCTTGTGTTTTGGTTCGGTGCCTTTAATTTCCAGCACTTATATTCAGTTTTCTATCACTTTAATCGGTTCAATTTGACAATAATTGGAACTTCCATATGAGTTTGTGTTTTGGCATTAGTTTTTGGTGAGTTCTTGACTTAGAACATTGATCCAATTCTAAGAAAAAGTGCCTCTCTAATGACCAACTCAAGATGTTTCCTAAGAATGTCAAGAACCTTTCATCTTATGTTCTTGAATTCACATCACAAGCCCCCCAGTCTCGAGCTGTCACTTTGTTCAGCGAAGAGACTAAGTCATTGGCTTGGGCGACCTACATGGCACTGAGCGAAAGGACATGAACAGTGCGCTGAAGGGACATCTCACCAACCCCCCTTAACCTGCGGACATGTGGTTAGATCAATGGTTGGGGCTTCTTAACATTTGCGCTACCTTGCCTACGTTAAACCCCTTCAAAATCCAGCGCCTCAGTACTGTTTCATCACTTTTCACTCAAACCTTCGCGATCACTATCTTCTGTCAAACGCTTCCACTTCCATTCCAACCCTCGCAACCCCTCGTCTTTACTACCTCAAAGGTATGATTTTTATTTTTCTTCTCGCCTTTGTTTTATGATTCTGCTACCCTTTACATTCTATAACTGCTCTGGGCCTGTTTATGATTTCTGCATTTTAGGGTTTTTGCTCTTCTTGCCTGTTAGCATTCTTTGTCTTTGAGTCTCTGTCTGCCATTTGAAACACAACACCACTTTCTTCTAAACCTTTGTTTTCCTTCTCCTTGCCTCTCCTTTTGTTTTAGATTTGAGATGGCAAGAACTAAAACCACTTCCAACCCTCCTCTCGCTATTGACTACAGGGCCCTTTACCCCTGGGCCCCTGAGGAGCTCCTTGCTGAGACCTCCCAACTCACATCTTGTGAAGACTGGAGGAAGGACAAGGATGACGAACATGAAATCAAGGGCCACGTCTTCGGCAGAGAGAGTGACGCGTACATTTCGGTTCGACCCTGCATTGAGGGCGAACTCGTATGCGCTGATGACTGCTGCAATGACGGGGAGCCCTTCTTCTTCCTCAAAAGTGTCAAAGTCCGTCTACCCTTCATTGGGTTCGAGAGAGCCTTGCTCATCGAATTGAACGTGGCACCCGTCCAGCTGTATCCCAACAATTGGGCTTTCATCAGGGCCTTCTCCATCCTATGCAACAACCTGGGGTTCACTCCCTCGGTGGACGCTTCCTGTATTTCTTCAAGGCGAAGAGCCCTGGGAAGAGGCTCTGGGTAAGCCTCAATAGGGTGGCGGGGAGAGTTCTGTTAACTCTCTTCTAGCAGTCCTACAAGGGCTTCAAAGGGAAGTTCTTTAGGGTCTGCTGCAGCTCCTACGATTCCACCATGCTCGATGGGTTCCCTTATACTGGGTGGAGAAGCTGAGATTCAAGAAACCCAGAGGGCTCGAGGAGCTGATGCCCTTTGACTGCGACCTGTGCCAACTTCTTGCCATCTGGGGGTGGTATTTAACACTGCCCAACTGATCAGGCACGAGTATGATGCTGAAACTCTCAGCATCTACATTGGTATTCCACCTACTTTGTTTTTGATATCTGCTTATATCTGCATTTAGTAACTGTGTACCACTTCTCATTACTTATTGTTTGTTGCAGATATGGTGTTGGATGCTAGGAAAAAGAAGAGGCTAGCTGATCTGCTAGGTCGCAACACAGCAGGTGGTTCATGCCCTGTTGGTCCTTCTTCTCCCGCCGCAACTGCCCCAGGCCCTACCTCTGAAAGTAAACACAAGAAGGTAGCCGCGGTGGTAATTTCTGAGGACGAGGACACCTGTTCAGGCCTCGTCTTCAAGAGAAACAAGGTGGAGGTTGCCGTGGCGACCTCTTCTACAACAGAGGGGCAACCTCCATCCTTTAGGGAGAATCCACCCAACGCCTCTTCTCCCCCTGAGCCACTCCTGGCGCTCAAAGATGAGGGGGAGAATGCTCCCCCGACTGACCAGACACCTCCTGCCCTTGAACTCCCTCTTCTCCTCCAACAGACCCTTGCTCACCTGCCTGCCAAGGAGGCGATGGAGGCCCTGGACAGGAATTCACCAAGGGACCGCGTCAGCCATGGCTTTGGTGAGTTCCTCGCCACCTCCAGCATCTTCCTGATCCGAGGGGATGCTGATGTGGAGCTAAGAGCCAAGGTGGCCCAACTGGAGAGGGAGTTAGAACAGAAGGAGTTGGAGCTTCAAGTCCAACTGGCTGCTAAGCACGAGGCTGCTTTGAACCAGGAGCTAAGCAGTCTCCGCCAGTCAGAAAAAGAAACCAAGAAGCTCCTCTTCGCTAAGGGGCAGGAGGCCCTCCAGCTTGAGGCCAAGATCCTCCCCCTCCGCAACAAAATCATTGACTTGGAGGAACAGTTGGAGGGGGCCCAAACAAAAATGACCAAGCTAGAGGAGAGGGCTACCAACCAAGAAGTTCAGCTGGGCAAAGTTGAGGAAGAGCTTGTCCAACAAGCTGAGTTGTTCAAGAGGGCTGAAGCAGAACTGACTGAAGACGCCGCTGACGCCTACGGGGAGGGTTTTGGCAATGCCCTTGCTCAGGTTGCTTGCGCTCATCCTGAGGTGGACCTCTCGCCCTTCTCTATATCTTTGCAGGTAGTCGACGGGCAAATAGTGCCCAGATAGGTCTCTTGAGCACCTATATTCTATAGCTGGACTTCTTGTAATCATCTTTTATAACTGCTCTTCCAATCTAATAAATATATTTAACTTTGTGCACATAAACTTGTTCATCTTGACACTTTATATCTTCCTTACGCATTTCCATCTTTAGTACTTAGTAGTCGCTTGCTATGTAGCACGATTAACTCTGATAAGAGAGGACGAATGTGATTCCTATTAGGGCAGGAGACCACATCATGGGCGAGCCTTGATGAGTGGACCACCCCTTGCACCATGCCCAAAAGGATTTATGTGATGGACCACTTCATTCAACCCTGGTGCTCTCGCTCGAGTGGGAGGCGCCCTCTACGAACCCCCCCTAATTTACTTCGAGACTTCTAACACACAGGCTATTCTTTGGCTGACCTCTCATCGCCCATAGGCATGTCTGTGCTTCACTAGCAAACCTTGCTATTCAACCTGGGTGCTTTTACTCAAGGAGAAAGTGTTCTTCACGAACCCTCCCTTTACCCCTTCGAGGATTCTAGCACCGATCTGTACTCACCTGACCTCTCCTTGCTCCAGGCAAGGGGGGATTTCACTGGTATGAGTCATCCTTGGTGTTCTCACTCGAAAGGGGAGGCGTTCTCTGTGAACCTTCCTTTCCCGCTTCCGAGACATCTAACCCAAGCGGACGAGTCTTAACTGACCTCATATCGCTCATAGGCGAGGGAGGATTTCGCTGGTGAACCTTTCTGTTCAAGTTGGGAGTTTTTACTGGAAGAGGAGATGTTCTATGCAATCCTACCTTCCCACTGTCAAGATGTAAGGACCTAGAAACTTTAATTGGAATGAAAGTATTATATTTAAATAATTTCAGAAGATGTTATTATTTAAAATACAAAGAGTTGGTAATTGAAGTTTCGTAGTAGTTGGACCTCGGACGTCGCCCAAGATCTGGGGTCAGCTGGTAGAGGTCGGTCGGATGACGTGTGGATCAAGAAGAGTAAAGGAAGAAAAGTGTAGTTAAGAAGTCTTCTACGAGATCGCCGTTATTGAAGACGGAGGCGATCTCCGACTTCTCTAGGACATAATCGCCTGTCGCCTAGAGGAGACATGGCCGCCAATCGCCTATGGTGTACGTGATCGACGGGAGTGCACGTAGTACATAGTCAAGATACTGGATCAACCAGTGTGGGTTCCACAAAACCACACGTATCAAGGTGTGGGTTAAGCCTTAGATACGCTGTGCATGCAAAGCTCTATGCTTGAGCATAAGAAGTCATCCTTAGTGTTGCATGCATGGGAGCACGAGGAGTACTGCTGATCTACTCTTGGAAATGTGAAGCTACCGACGTCACCAAGTCATCTGGAGGTGATACCTTGGACGTAACATGATGGGAGGATGAACCTTCAGCAAGGTGTGACGATGTGACATCGGTGAGCAGAGTAAGGCGATGTGTCCTCGTCACACACAAGGGCGATAAGAGATCGCCAACAGCATGAGAGGAACATCGGTGGTCTGCCAGGATGAGACATCGGTGATCCTCCAGGGTGGGACATCGGTTGTCTGCCAGTGTGAGACATCGGTGGTCCTCCAGGGTGGCCATCGGTTGTCTGCCAGTGTGAGACATCGGTGGTCCTCCAGGGTGACACATCGGTCGTCCTCCAGGATGTGGCCTCGATGGATAGTCATCGCGCGAGCGGTCATCGGTGGAAGGTTATCGCGCGATGTCGAGTTTCAAGCAGATAAGGTGGGACCCAGGCCCGCAGCATCAGACGTACTGCACGCGCGACACGTAGACAAAAAGGGTGGTTCAGAATAGTGACATCAGAAAGTTGGCATGCGCAAGAGACACTCGCGGTTGTACTGTTCAGGGAAGTGGTTGGCATGCACAAGAAGACAACCGTGGCCGTACTGTTCAGTGAAACGTACACTCTGGCTTTCTTGCAGAGGGGGTGGTGTCAGCAGCATGCGTAGACAAGTAGGCTTGGATTCAAAAACCACTGTGAGGAGGCAAAGAACGTTGCAGTGACTCAAGAGTGAAAGAGGGAGTGCATCTTCATCCTTCTCTTTTCTCTCCTTCGCGCTGCGATTCAGGCATCCTCAAGCACCAGTGCGACGAGCGACGACTGCCCTTGGAGCACCTGGGAGGTTCTCTGCAAGTTCCACAAACCAGACGCTAAAACAGAGCCAAGGCATCCTTTAAGCACGGTGGGTTTTGGAGCTCTTGGTGTTTTGCGCAAGTCCAGGTAAGGGAAGCTAGCTTTATTTTCAATGAAAGCCGTAGATTTGCTGTTTCTGAAGTGAGGGCGACGTGGTCGCCGGTTTCATATTCTTTTTCGTGATGCTCTGTTCTATGTGTTTGGGCGACGTGATCGCCGGTTTTAAACCCAGATTTCGAATCCCCTGTTTTGGACGTGATCGCCGGTTTTGGCGTTGTTTTTCGAACTCCCCTGTTTTGTGTTGTTTTGAAGCTGTTTGAGATCTAAATGTGATATTCGAAAATATGAACCATGAAATGATTGTTGTTGTGATTGGAATTATTCATTTAAGTGTTATATGATGTGTGGAATGTCGTGAATGTGGGATCAAGACATAGTATTTTCAGGAAAGGAAATACCGTGTTGAGATTTGGTTATGAAGTGTATTGATCTGTGAGTATCCTGTGAATGAGGCGATCCTGACTCTGCTGAGATAATGGAATCACATAGAGGAAGTTATTCAGTTGGTGAGAGTCGAAGGAGGTTCATATAAATGGGTGAGTCGTGTGAAAAAGAACGAGCTCGGCCTGTTATATGAATTAACCCTGTCATGCTAGGATAGTGATGATATTGAGATTCATTTATACGCTTGTGAATGTGTGTGATTTCACGGCGCCCCTGTGAATGTGTGTGATTTCACAGTGGGTTAGTATGACAGGTGCATGTCTCTGGATGCTAAGTTCAACGCATGAGTCTTCCGGAAGTAGTGTCAAGTGTCTTGTGTGATGAGTCAGTAGAAGTCTGACGTGAGAATTGAGGAACATTGAATTTGATAGACACTTGATGCATTATGTGAATTGAAAGACTTTTGAGGAATTGTGAAACATGTGATTTCTTGATGGCTGTGTGATATGAATGAGAAAGTGATGGACTCTTGTGAATGTTTAAATAGGCTGATCTACGTTGGTTGTCCAGTTTAAAATTTAAAGTTAAAAATATGTAGCTTACCCTTTGTATTGTTCTCTGGCTATTTTCTCTTAAAACTGTGATGATCGTGTATTTTACACGGGAGCAGATGATTTTCCAGGAAGTAGAGCTCCTTAGTGAGTGGTCGCCGGAAGGAGATCGCTTGATTTCTGTTCTGATAGCAGATCGGCTGTTTTGGGTCTTCTGATAGGAGATCGCCGGTTTATGTAGGGAGACCGCCGGTTTCAATTTATTTGGCTGTATTTTGTTTATGTTTTGGAAAAATTGACCGGTTATGTATTAAACTCCCTGTGAGGAGAAACTTCTTCATATATATATATAATTTTGTTCTTTTCAATATATTTGTTTACCTTTATTTCATTTTATAATTATTCCAAAGTATTTGGCGGGATGTTACACAAGACCTCTAACCCCAAATGACAGGTTCAAACTGACCTCACGTCGCTCATAGGCGAGGGAGGGTTTCGCTGGTGAACCCTTCTGTTCAAGTTGGGAATTCTCACTTGAAGAGGAGGTGTTCTATGTGAACCTACCTTCCCACTGTTGAGACCTCTAACCCCAAATGATAGGTTCAAACTGACCTCACATCGCTCATAGGCGAGGGAGGATTTAACTGCATTGTACTAAAACATTCAAGAATATATCTTAACTGAAAACTTTATTGGGTGACCTCATTAAAAACCCTTAGAAGGGAAAAAAGAGTGTCCCCTAATCTGTGTACAATGTTACGTATTAATCTTAACTGAAATAAAACTTCAGGTGAGTCGCATTCCATGTACGAGGAATCGGACCACCCTCTAGAGTCTCAAGCCTATACGCCCCATTTCCCAGGGCCTCTGTCACTCTAAAGGGACCAGTCCACTTGGGGGACAGCTTGTTCTCTATCAGGTAGGGAGATGCCTTCCGCATCCCTAGGTCGGTGACCTGGAACTGCCGAGCCCTCAACTTGGAGCTGCGCTTGAGCTCCACCTTTCTCTTCAATGCTTCGGCTTTGATTCCTGCCTCTTCCCTTACTTCATCTAAGAGATCCAGATTCACTTTCCTTTCTTCGTTGGACTCCTCAGCCACAAAGTTCTAGAAACGTGGCGAGCTCTCCTGGATCTCTACAGGGATCATGGCGTCTGAACCGTATACCAAGCTGAAAGGGGTCTCCTTGGTGGTGGACTTGGGAGTGGTATGGTAAGCCCACACAATTCTGGGAACCTCCTCAGCCCAAGTCCCCTTGGCCTTCTCCAACCATCTCTTCAGTCCTCTGAGTAGGACCCGGTTGGCTGACTCGACCTGCCCATTAGTCTGAGGATGCTCGACTGATGCAAACACCTGTTTGATTCCCAACTCTGTACATAACTTCCCTAGCTGTTGGCTTGCAAACTGGGTGCCATTATCAGACACCAAGCGCTTGGGTACGCCAAAACGACATACTATGTTCTTCCACACGAAGTGCTGGATCTTATGGGCTATGATTTGTGCTACCAGTTCAGCCTCGATCCACTTCGTGAAGTATTCTATGGCGACCACGAGATACTTCATCTGCTGCACAGCCAAGGAAAAAGGCCCCAGGATATCAATTCCCCATGTGTGGAATGGCCAGGGGCTATATATTGACCTGAGCTCTTCTGGCGGCGCCTTGTCCCAATCAGCATGCAGTTGGCACTTCTTGCACTACTGCGCATACTTCGTGCAATCTTCCCTCATGGTTGGCCAGTAATACCCTGCTCGAATGGCCTTGGATGCCAAAGCATGACCTCCAATGTGGCTCCCACATATTCCTTCATGGAGCTCCGCCATTATTCGCCTGCACTGCTCACCATTTATACACACCAGAATAAGGTGTGTGAACCCATGCCTGTATAATTCCCTATCGATGAGTGTATACTTGGGCAAGTTCTTCTTTACTTTTCTTGCCTCCGTTGGCTCCATTGGCAACATCCCATCAGCCAAGTAGCGCTTATAAGGCGTCATCCACATTTCTCCACTCTACACTAGGCAGACCTGCAACGACACCTCCTCTAACACCGCGTACGCATTGACCCTTGGCTTCTTCAAAGTTTCTTGGGTCAATGATCGATGACTCCTCTTCACACCTTCTGACTGGCTGATCTGGTGGACTCCTACCAAGTTATCAGCCGTATAGGTGCGAGGTGTCCTCAGGGTCTCCTGGATGACTGTCCTCTGCCTGCCCCCCTTGCCCGAGCTTGCGAGTTTCGCTAACAAGTCAGCTCGAGCATTCTGATCTGTGGGCATATGCACCAACTCAAAAGCTGCAAAGGAACTCTTCAGTACCCGGACATACTCTAGGTAGGAGGCCATATGAGGGTCTTTGGCCTGGTAATCCCCCGCCACTTGACCTGTGATCAATAGGGAGTCACTTTTCGCTAGAAGACTCTACGCACCCATCTCCTTGGCCAACAACATTCCAGCGATTAGGGCCTCATATTCTGCTTGATTGTTGCTAGCTTTGAAGGCAAACCGTAGAGCCTGCTCAATCAACATCCCTTTTGGCCCTTCCAAGATCACCCCAGCTCCACTACCTTGCTGATTAGAGGACCCATCTATTGAGAGCACCCATCTGAAGTCAGACTCGTCTTGTTGGGTTTTTACCGAGGACATCTCGCCTACGAAATCAGCATAGACTTGGCCTTTGATTGGGCCTCTGGGCTCATACTGTATGTCGAACTCTGACAACTTTACTGCCCATCGCTCCATCCTTCCTGCTACATCTGGCTTCTGCAAGACCTTACGAATGGGCAGGTCTGTCATCACCACCACTGTGAAGCTCTGGAAGTAATGGCGAAGCCTACGTGTGGAGAACACCACGGCCAGCGCCGCCTTCTTTATGGCCTGGTATCTCAACTCAGGCCCTTGCAACACCTTGCTAACAAAATAAATGGGCTTTTGGCTTTGATCTTGCTTCTGCACCAAAACTGAGCTCATTGCCTTCTCAGTGACTGCGAAGTACAAACGTAACGAGGTGCCGATCTGAGGTTTACACAACAGTGGTGGGTTGGCCAGGTATTCTTTCAGCTTGAGGAATGCTTCCTCACACTCCTTGGTCCACAAGAACCTGCTGTGCCTCCTCAAGCACTGAAAATAAGGGTGGCCCTTATCTCCTCCAGCTGACATGAACCTAGAGAAAGCAGCCATCCGACCTGTCAACTGCTGCACCTCCTTCACCGACGTCAGGCTCCTCATAGAAAGGATCGTCGCGCATTTGTTTGGATTGGCCTCAATCCCACGTTCAGTGAGCAAGAAGTCGAGAAATTTGCCTGCTTCCACCCCAAAGACGCATTTCTCTGGATTTAACTTCAGCCTATACTTAGCTATTGTAGTAAACAGCTCCTCCAAATCAGCGACATGTTGATCCTTCACCTGTGATGTCACCACCATATCATCTACGTAGGCTTGCACATTGCGCCCTATCATGGGCGCAAGGACCTTGTCCATCAACCTTTGGTAGGTGGCACCTGTGTTTTTCAGCCCAAATGGCATGACTGTGTAATAGTAGCAGGACAGCTTAGTCATGAACGCTGTCTTGCACTCATCCATTGGGTGCATCTTGATCTGGTTATAACCAGAAAAAGCATCTAAGAAACTAAGCAGCTTGCAGCCTGAGGCGCTATCCTTTAACGCATCTATACTCGGCAAAGGATAAGAGTCCTTTGGGCATGCCTTGTTGAGGTCAATGAAGTCCACACACATTCTCCACTTCCCATTGGTCTTCTTCACCAACACCACATTCGCTAGCCATTCGGGATATTGAATTTCCCGTATATGACCAGCCTTGAGCAACTTCTGCGTTTCCTCCTTGATGACCTGCCTCCTTTCTTCATTGAATTTTCTTTTTCTCTGGTAGACAGGTCTGGCCTGGGGATTCAGCGCCACGCGATGACACAAAAAATCAGGATTAATGCCTGGCATGTCAGAGGCAGACCAAGTGAAAGCATCTAAGTGTCGTTCTATGACTCCCGCCACTTGGTCTTGTGTATCTTGGCCCAGGGATTTGCCAAGTTTGAATATCTTGCCTCCGATCTCCCTCTCTATTACCTCTTCAGCTGGTTCAGGTCGTCTTTCTCAGGCAACCATTGCTCGTGTAACCCCGACTCCTCCTCAGGGCAGGTCAGCATCAGCACACACTCCACCTGGTGGTTGGGTGGTCACTGTGCACACTCCTCTCCTTGTTTTGAGGCTGTTTTCATAACACTTCTTCGCCTCCTTTTGATTTGACCTGATGGTGATCACCGCTCCTTCCATCGAGGGCAACTTCATCTTCATGTGTCTCGTCGACGCCACCGCCCCCAGTCTGTTCAGGGTGGTCTGCCCAAAAACACGTAAGCTGATGGGGCATTCACAACGAGATACTTGATGTTCTCGGTGCGGGAGGCCACTCCATTAGTGAAAGTGGTCCTCAATTCTATATATCCCCGCACCTCAACCTGGTCTCTTGCGAACCCATATAAACAACCAGTATAAGGTCTTAACTGGTCCGGAGACAACTACAGCTTGTTGAAGGTCGACCAGAACATCACGTCGGCTGAACTTCCTTGATCAACAAGGACCCGATGCACAATCCTTCCCGCGGTAACCACCGATATCACCACTGGATCATTGTTGTGGGGAACAACATCAAGGCGATCTGCCTTTGTAAACGTGAGGTCCACATCCAGGAAGTGGTCGTCCTCACGTGCTTCTACTGCCATCACTGACCGCGCATATTTCTTGCGCTGCGATGAGGTGCACCTGCACCCTCCTCCTAAGAATCCACCTGAGATGGTGTGGATTTCACCGTGTATTGCCACCTCGTGCCCCCGGTCAGCCCTTAGAGCCACCACCACCACCTCTCCCCCTTGTGACTCCCGCAGGTAATCGTTCAAGAAACCGCTCTTGACCAACTCATCCAACTGATGACCCAGGGCCAGGCAGTTGCGAATGGGGTGGCCAAACGCCTTATGGAACTCATACCATGCGTTCTTGTTGGGCCCAGTCTCTTATCTGTCTTTGGGGGCATCTATAGCCTCACCACCATCGCTCACCGGTTTAGATAATCCCTCAAGGACTCCCCTTGATATTGCCTCACATCAAAGAGGTCATATGACACTGGCGGGGGAGCCCGATTGACGATGTACTGCTCCCTGAACAACGTGGAAAACTGCGCGAAGGACGTTATGTGTTCCTCAGGCAGGCTGATGAACCATTCCAGCACTGTCCCAGTCAGTGTGGTCATACAAAGCTTACAATGCACCGCATCTGAACCCCCTGATAACATCATCTGTGTGTGAAACGCCGTGAGATGCGCTTCTGGATCCTCCACCCCAGTGAACACAGTCTTAGGGCCCACGAAGGTGGCTGGGACCACTGTGTCCATGATCGCTTGTGAGAAGGGCATTGGGAATGCCCTAGGTGGTGTTGGCGGGGCTCGATCATCCACCACGCGATCCCCATTTTGTTACAAATTACGCAAATTCATGCGCAATTCTTCATTTGCCCTGTGTAACTCTTCATTCCTGGCCTGCGATGCGGCTAGGTCCATCTGCATACGCACCCGATCAGCTCTAGATTCCGCCACCGTCTCCTAGAGGGGACGCATTGTTTCCATGAGTTGTTGCATGGTAACGCTCTCACCCCTATTTGGTGGGACAAATCCTTGCCAGGTATTCCTTATGTCGCTGAATTCTCCTCTTTCGCTTGTGTATGGGACCTTGTTTTACTTCGGCCCCACGGTGGGCGCCAAATGTTCTTGCCAGTTGACTCTACGACGATCACGCGCCTCCCTCCCACACCTTGAATTAAGCCTTACTGTCTCGAAACAACCTGCACCTGCAAGGTAAAAAGGGACGCCCTAGAGGCTGTTTGCACTCCGACACTCAAGTCAATAATGGGTGATGGAAAGAGGCCAAGCTCACCCCACCATGAAAGCCAAGGGCCAGGACTAGACCGTCTAGAACCACATGGAGAGCGTCTAGCACAAGACAAGGGGGAGCTACATGAGGAGCATCTAGGAGGGAGCCTAGACCGTCTAGGACCTCTCACAAGGTCCATGGCCAAGCACATTCACGCCCAAATGAGTCAAGCCACGGATGGGAGGGAGAAGACCTTGTACATGCTACTTGGAGGCCCATTAGGGGTAGCTTAGTAGATTAGTGTAGTGTAGAAAGCAAAACTTGCTCACTTAGGGGTGTGCTATCAAAAAGGTGCCCTTAGCAATAGAAGGAGGGGTGTGCTAGCAAATAGGTGCCTTTAGCAAAAGAAGGAGGGGTGTACTATCAAATGTTGCATTTTTGACCTATCTTCTAGAATATTAGGATGATGGTGTGGTTTGACTAAAGTCAATACCCTAGGCAGCCCCCACTTTTTGTATTTCCATCCCTACCCTTTAAGCTTGCTCACCAAGGCTCCTAAATCTATAAATAAGGAGGCCTACCTCATGTATTTTCAAGATTAAATAGAGTATTGTTATGCTGCCCAAATTGTGCCATACACTACTCCTTGCCTAACACTTAGGTTTTAGTCTTCAATTCATCACTACCAAAGGGGCTGGCCAAACCTCCCCATTTCCTCACTCTTCATGCACCTTCAAGGCACCCATGCTTCCTAGGAAGGCCTTGCTCACCTCCTCCATAAGCTTCCGCATCCATCATCACCAAGGAACTCCAAAATCCAAAGAAGAGCTCATAGGAATGCTATCAATGGGCAAGCACACCAAGTGTATTGAGTATCTCAGTTTAGGTCTAGAAAACTGCGTACCTTTGTGAAGTGTTTTACTACCCTTTATATAGTCTAGGGTTTTCTCTTTGCCGCTACCCATATTTAGGGTTTATAGGAATGCCCTTGCGCCGCTATCACCTAGACTTAGGGCAATCTAGCGCGGAAGGCTTCCCTTAACTGGAGTGCAACTTCTAACAAGATGGCCACCTGGGTACCCCCTCGTGCACCTAATCTCTGGGGCCACCTGTCCTGGGACTGCCTTCACTATTCATGTGTCATGCATGCGGCCTCACCTGGAAACCCTAATCTTGATGGGCACTCTACCCTTCAAGACTCTGCACTTAACTGTGCTTTCTTTGCCACACGTATGGGCGCTTCTTGACTGAAGCCTCTCCCTACCTCTGGGCATTTTGCTGATAATTGGTATTCTCTAGGAACCCACGCTAGATGTTCTAGTTCTGTTGTTCAAAACACCCAAGACCGATGTCACCTCGTTACACTCTGTTGAAGAAGAAGAAGAAGAAGAAGAAGAAGGACTAGCAGCCTCTATGGCTTTAACAAGATCTTTCTTGTGGAGGATCCTTTTAATGTCTATCTTAATATCGGTTAGGGAAAGCCTTTTGAAATTGATTTGGGACCTCACCATATCTGGGGCGTCGACGAGTGCCTAATATGAAAAAGAAAACACTAATTCTACGAAAGCAAGTAAATGGTAAATGAATATGCATAAAAAATAAGAAAAGGTAAAAACTTGTTATGGTCAATGACGTCGACGATGACGATGAGCTTGCCATATTCCTTGCCGTAGTTGATGAGAGCAACCCTTTCGATCTCAACGTACCTCTTGAAAGGCTGAACACGGAACACAAAAAACATAATTTGGTTAGGTTAGAACATAGAAAAGTAGAAAGGAAAAAGTAAGTGGAGGTGGAAGAGGAATCACCATTTTCGGCTTCGACTGCAGTGTCAAAGATGGAGGATGCGTGGGTGGTGGAACACTATCTAAGGTTTTAAGTTTGCAACTTCGGTACTTTTAAAAAAGAACCTCGGATCCACGTTAACATGGGCCTCCAACTCTATTCTTTGGCAGTTTCTTCCTACACCCCTACAAACCAATTTATTCCTAATATTTTCTAAAAACCCTAAAATGCACATAACACCCACACTTTACTCTTTCTTCTTCCTTTGCGCACAGATAAACTCCGCTGTCTCTGAACGGTAACGCTGCTCCATCACTTGGCACAAGAAGTTGTTTCTGTTGGTGGTGGTCGGTGGTGTCACAACAACTCGGTCGGTGGTTCCAGACCGTGTAGTCCAATAAATTTACGAAACAGAGAACACTTTATTTTTAATATTCTAAAATATTGAATCCACATAAATCTCAGATTGTGGCATCCGTAAATTATCTGGATTGGGAAGTCTAGTAAGATTCCAGATTGATGAATCGGTAATTTCATTCGGATTTCTGAATCCATAATGCATGTCCAAATTTCATAATCCAGAATATATATATATATATATATATATATATATATATATATATATATTGTACTGACCAGTCCTAGGACGTCAGCTGGGTCCCACAGCATGGGCCAAAGCCACGTGGAGTGGACCCCACAGGGGGTATTGAACAGAAACGGGTGAGAAGGGTGATGAGTCCTCGGCCTACAGAGAGGGGTGATTAGTCATCAGCCTACAGAGAGGGGTGATTAGTCATCAGCCTATAGAGAGGGGTGATTAGTCATCAGCCTACAGAGAAGGGTGATGAGTCATCAGCCTACAGAGACGGGTGAGTAGTCGTCAGATCACCAGGATGGGCGGAGGTGTCATCGTCACTCAGCAGGTCGAGGAGTCCTCGGCAACAGAGTGTGGCGAGGTGACATCGGTCTTGGGTGATTTGAACAGCGTAAACAGAACAACTAAGATTGGTTCCCAGAGTGGGCCAATGACCAGTTAAATACCCAGAGTTAGGGAGAGGCCTGGATCACGAAGTGCCCACGCGGGTAGCAGGGAGAGCATAGTTAGGTGCAGAATCCTGAGGGGTCGAGTACTCATCAGAACTAGGGTTTCCCAGTGAAGCTACATGCATGGCACGTGAACAGTGAAGGCACTCCCAGAACAGGTGGCCCCATAGACTAGGTGCACAAGGAGGCACCCAGGTGGTCACCCTGTGAGGGTTTGCACTCCAGAGAAGGAAACCTTATGTGCTAGATTACCCTAAGATTGGGTGATAGCAGCGCAAGGGTATTCCAGTAAACCCTAAATATGGCTAGTAGCGCAGTGAGCCCTAATTAGGGTTAGCGGCGCAGTAAACCCTAGACTATATAAGGGACAGTAAGATACTTCACAAAGGTACGCAGTTTCTAGACCTAAACACAGAGAAACTCAATACACTTGGTGTTCCTTGCCCTACACTGACTTGAGCGTCAGAGTGCAAACGGCCTCTAGGGCGCCCCCTTTCTCTTTTGCAGGTGCAGATTGCTTCGAAAGAACCAAGCACGTATCAACGTGAGGAAGGAGGCGTGTGAGTGTCGTGAGTCAACCAACAGGCGAGTCAACCGGCAAGAACATTTGGCGCCCACCGTGGGGCCGGAGTAAAACAAGGTCCCATACACGAGAGTGAGAGAAAAAACCACAGAAGATGAGGAATACAAGACACGGGTCCGTTCCACCAAATGGAGGCGACAACGTTACCATGCAACAACTTATGGAAACGATGCGCGCCCTCCAGGAGACGGTGGCAGAGTCCAGAGCGCACCAGGCGCGTATGCAGGAAGACCTGGCTGCCTCACAGGCCAGGAATGAAGAGTTGCACCGAGCGAATGAGGAGCTACGCTTGAATTTGCAACACATACAACAAGCTGGAGATCGTGGGGAAGATGATCGAGCCCCACCAGTGCCCCCAAGGGCCTTTCCCATGCCTTTCTCCCAACCAGCCACCTTTGTAGGGCCTAAGACCGTGTTCACCGGGAAAGAGGATCCTGAAACGCATCTCACTGCTTTCCATACGCAGATGATGTTGTCAGGAGGGTCTGACGCAGTGCACTGTAAGCTCTTTATGGCCACACTGACAGGAACTGCGCTAGAATGGTTCGTGAGTTTGCCTGAAGGACATATCACGTCTTTCGCGCAATTCTCCGCGCTGTTCAGGGAGCAATATCTTGTCAACAGGGCCCCTCCACCAGTGTCTTACGATCTTTTTGATGTAAGGCAGCACCAGAGGGAGTCCCTTAAAGATTACCTCAATAGGTTTAGGGCGATGGTGGTAAGGTTGCACACCAAGGATGAAGACATGGTGGTGCACGCCTTCAGGAAGGGCGTATTGCCAGGGCCTTTCAGCGAATCTCTGATACGTAGCCGCCCCAAGACTTTCGGCGACATAAAACGACGTGCTGTGGCCCACATTGTCGCCGAGGGAGAGCTCAGCGAGAAGCGAGAAAGCGCAGTCTCGTTAAGGCCCCGAGCGCCTAGTCGGCCTCAACCGCTGCGGGTGCACGAGGCAACCACAAAGAAGAAGGCTCAAGGGAAACAGAAGCCCTATGAGCCCCGAAAACCACAACCTAGGGCGCGAGGCAAGGATGACATGCCCCCTAGGCATGAATTTGTGGTGGAGTTGAAGGAACTGATTGCCATTCCTAATGTGGCAGAAAGGTTGAAGATGCCCCCAAAGAGTGACAAGAGGTTGGGGCCCAAAAAAAACGCATGGTGCGAATTCCATCAGGCCTCTAGTCACCCCATTCGAAATTACCTGGCCCTGGCCCACCAATTAGACGAGTTGGTGAAGAGTGGGTTCTTGAATGACTACCTAAAGGAGGCATCAGAGGATGAGACGATCGTTGCACCAAGGACAGACCATGGGCATGAAGTGCCCATACATGGTGAGATCCACACTATATCAGGTGGGTTCTCAGGAGGAGGGTGCACTTCTTCGTAACGTAAGAAGTATGCACGTTCGGTGATGGCAGTGGAGACCTGCGAGGAAGATCACTTCCTGGACATCGACCTCGTCTTCACAACTGCTGATCGTTGAGATGTTGTCCCCCATGATAACGATCCGGTGGTCATTTCAGTTGTCACTGCCGCACGCAAGGTGCACCGGGTATTGGTAGATCAGGGAAGCTCAGCCGATGTGATGTTCTGGTCGACTTTCAACAAGTTACAGTTGTCTCCTGATCAGTTGCGACCCTACGTCGGCTGTTTGTATGGGTTCGCAGGAGACCAAGTAGAAGTGCGGGGGTACATAGAGTTGAGGACCACGTTCACTGATGGAGTAGCATCCCGCACAGAGAACATCAGGTACCTTGTGGTGAACGCTCCCTCTGCCTACAACATACTTCTGGGCAGACCGGCCCTGAACCGGCTAGGGGCTGTGGTGTCCACAAGGCACATGAAGATGAAGTTGCCATCGATGGAGGGGATGGTGGTAACCATCAAGTCAGATAAAAAAGAGGCTAAAAGGTGCTATGAGAATAGCCTCAAGACAAAGAGAGGAGTCTGCATGGTGACCACCTCACCACCGGGAGGAGGTGTCAATGAAGCAGATATGGCCCGAGGTGACGTCGGGGTCACCCGAGCAGAGGTCGCCTGGGCGAGGCGGTCCGAACTGGCAGAGGAGGTTGTGGAGAAGGAGATCGGGGGGAAGATTTTCAAGCTGGGTAAATCCCTGTCTCAGGAGACCCAAGATCAGGTGGCGGGAGTTATAGGAAAGCATCTGGACGCTTTCGCTTGGTCCCCCTCAGACATGCCAGGCATTGACCCTGATTTTCTATGCCATCGCTTGGCACTGAATCCCCAAGTCAGACCAATCCGTCAAAGGAGAAGGAAGTTCAATGATGAACGAAGGCAGGTAATCAGGGAGGGAACACAGAAGTTGCTGAAAGCAGGCCACATACGGGAAATACAATACCCTGAGTGGCTTGCGAATGTCGTCCTGGTAAAAAAGGCCAATGGGAAGTTGAGGATGTGTGTGGACTTCACAGATCTCAACAAGGCCTGTCCAAAAGATTCCTACCCTCTGCCCAACATAGATGCGCTAGTAGACAGTGCCTCGGGCTGCAAGTTACTCAGCTTCTTGGACGCTTTCTCCGGGTACAATCAGATCAAGATGCACCCGATGGATGAGAACAAGACTGCGTTCATGACAGAGCTGTCTTGTTATTGCTACACAGTCATGCCGTTTGGGCTTAAGAACGCGGGTGCCACATATCAGAGGCTGATGGACAAGGTCCTCGCCCCCATGCTGGGACGCAATGTGCAGGCCTATATAGATGACATGGTGGTGATGTCCCAGGCACGAGATCAGCATGTTGACGACTTGGAGGAGCTGTTTAATACAATAGCGAGGTACAGGCTGAAGTTGAACCCAGAAAAGTGCATCTTTGGGGTGGAAGCAGGCAAGTTCCTTGGGTTTTTACTCACGGAGAGAGGGATTGAGGCCAACCCAGACAAGTGTGCAGCGATCATAGCCATGAGGAGCCCGACATCGGTCAAAGAAGTGAAACAGTTGACGGGTCGGATGGCTGCACTCTCCAGGTTCGTGTCAGCCAGAGGAGACAAGGGCCACCCTTATTTCCAATGCCTAAGGAGGAATAGCAGATTCACCTGGACTGCAGAATGTGAGCAGGCCTTCCTTAAGCTCAAAGAGTATCTGGCCAGCCCGCCAGTCTTGTGCAAGCCTCAGCTCGGCACACCCCTGCGTCTTTACTTTGCAGTTACAGATAGGGCGGTGAGTTCTGTCTTGGTTCAAGAACAGCAACAGAGCCAGAAGCCCATTTATTTTGTCAGCAAAGTGTTGCAGGGGCCTGAGACGAGATACCAAGCCTTAGAAAAGGCAGCATTAGCAGTGGTGTTTTCAGCCAGGAGACTTCGCCACTATTTCCAGAGCTTCACAGTGGTGGTGATGACAGATCTGCCGATATGCAAGGTCCTGCAGAAGCCTGATGTGGCGGGAAGAATGGTGCGTTGGGCAGTCGAGTTGTCAGAATTCGACATCCAGTATGAACCCAGGGGCCCGATCAAAGGACAGGTCTACGCTGACTTTGTGGCCGAGATGTCCTCAACCGAGGCCGAGCAGGAGGGACCCAATTTCAAATGGGTATTGTCAGTAGACGGGTCCTCGAATCAGCAAGGCAGCGGAGCGGGAGTTGTAAGGACCTGTAAAATTGAATTGGAATAAAAAGAGATATATTTTAAATGAATTCTAAGTATGTCTTTATTTAAAATAAAAAGGAAGGAAAGTGTAGCTTAGAAGACTATGAGATCGCCTAGTTAGTACTTAATCGCCGGTCGTCTACTACACATGATCGCCAGGGCGCGAGGCATGTGGACGTCGCCAGGGCGCGAGAGGCATGCGGGCATCGCCAGGGCGCGAGGCATATGGACGTCACCAGGGCGCGCGAGGCATGCGGGCAACGCCGGGGCGCGAGGCATGCGGGCAACGCTGGGGCGCGAAAGGCATGCGGGCGTCGTCGGGGCGCGAGGCATGTAGGCATCGCCGGGTCGCGAGAGGCATGCGGGCATCGCCAGGTATAGACATCGGTCGTCTCCCAGGGAGAGACATCGGTCGTCTCCCAGGGAGAGACATCGGTCGTCTTCCAGGGAAAGACATCGGTCGTCTTCCAGGGAGAGACATCGGTCGTTTGCCAGTATAAGACCTCAGTGGATAGTCATCGCACGAGCGGTCATCGGTGGAAGGTTATCGCGCGATGTCGAGCTTCACACAGATAAAGTGGGACCCAGGCTCCCAGCATGAAACGTCCTGCACGCGCTCCACGTAGACAAAAAGGGTGGTTCAGAATAGTGACATCAGAATGTTGGCATGCGCAGGAGACACTCGCGGTCGTACTGTTCAGGGCAGTGGTTGGCATGCACCAGAGACAACAATGGTCGTACTGTTCAGGGCAGTGGTTGTCAGGCTTTCCTGCAGAAGGGGTGGCAGCAGCAGCATACGTGGACAGGTAGGCTTGGATTCAAAAGCCACTGCGGGAAGGCAAAGAGCGTTACAGACTCAAGAGTGTTAGAGTGAGTGCAAACTTCCTCCCTACCTTCTTCTCTCCTTTGCGTTGTGACTCAGGCCACCTCAAGCATCAGTGCGACAAGCGACGTTTACCCTTAGAGCACCTAAGAAGTTCTCTGCAAGTTCTACAAACCAGGCACTGAAAACAGAGCTAAGGCATCCTTCAAGTTCAGTGGGTTTTGAGCTCTCGGTGTTTTGCGCAAGTCCAGGTAAGGGAAGCTAGCTTCATTTTCAATAAAAGCCGTAGATTAGCTGTTTCTGAAGTGAGGGCGACGTGGTCGCCGGTTTCATATTCTTTTTCGTGATACTCTGTTCTATGTGGTTGGGCGACGTGGTCGCCGGTTTTAAATACGGATTTCGAACTCCCCTGTTTTTGGTATTGTTTGAAGCTGTTTGAGATTTAAATGTGAAATACATGTGATATTCGAAAATCTGAACCTTTGAAATGACTGTTGCTGTGGTTGGAATCATTCTTTTGAGTGGTATGATGTGTGGAATGTCGTGAATGTGGATCAAGACATAGTATTTTCAGGAAAGGAAATACCGTGTTGAGATTTGGTTGTGAAGTGTATTGATCTGTGAGTATCCTGTGAATGAGGCGATCCTGACTCTGCTGAGGTAATGGAATCATATAGAGGAAGTTACTCAGTTGGTGAGAGTCGAAGGAGGTTCATATGAATGGGTGAGTCGTGTGAAAAAGAACGAGCTCGGCCTGTCTTATGGATTAACCCTGTCATACTGTGAGAGTGATGAATTGAGATCGTGATTGTGTTGATGCGCATGGCTGTGGAAACATTCCAGCCAATGAAGTATGACAGGTGCATGTCTCTGGATGCTAGGTTCAACGCACGAGTCTTCCGGAAGTGGTGTCAAGTGTCTTGTGTGATGAGTCAGTGAAGTCTGACGTGAGAAATGAGAAACTTTGAATTGATAGACACTTGATATATGTTGTGATTTTAATGACCTTCGAGGAATCGTACAATATGTGTTTAATTGATGGTTTACGTGGGTATCTTGAATTTGTTTTACCTTGATTTTAAAGCTCATATCTAACTCTTTTTAAATGTCTAGCTTACCCTGTGTTTCTTTTGTGTTGTGTTTGGCCTTTTCTTAAACCTGTAATGATCGTGTATAATTTACACGGGAGCAGATGATGTTGCAGGAAGTAGAGCTCCTTAGTGAATTGTCGCTGGAAGGAGATCGCCTGTTTTCTATATCGGTTGGGCGATCACCCCTTTTGCTGCTTTATGATAGGAGATCGCCCTTCTAATAGGAGATCGCCCTTCTGTCAGGAGATCGCCTATCTTTCTATTGTATTGTATTTTGTTTACGTTTTAATGGAAAAGTGATCGTATTTGTATTAAACTCCCTGTGAGGAGAAACTTTATTTACATATATAAAATTTTGTTCACTTCAATCTATTTGTTACTTTTATTTTCATTATATAAATATGAATAGTATTTTGGCGGGATGTTACAGGAGTGATCCTGGAAGGACCCAAGGGGTTGTTGATAGAGCAGGCCCTGCGGTTCGCTTTCAAAGCCAGCAATAACCAGGCAGAGTATGAGGCTTTGATCGCTGGGATGTTGTTGGCAAAGGAGATGGGAGCGCAGAGCCTTATGGCCAAGAGTGACTCATTGTTGGTCACCGGTCAAGTGGCGGGAGAGTACCAGGCTAAAGACCCTCAGATGGCCTCTTACTTGGAGTATGTCCAGAGATTGAAGAGTTCATTTGAAATATTTGAACTAGTACACGTGCCCAGGGAGCAGAATGCCAGAGCTGACTTGTTAGCCAAGCTTGTCAGCTCAGGCAAGGGGGGCAGACAGAGGACAGTCATCCAGGAGACCCTGAGGGCGCCTCGTACTTATACAGCTGATAACTTAGTGGGAGTCCATCAGATCAGCCAGTCAGATGGTGAGAAGAGGAGTCATCGCTCGTTGACTCAAGAAACTTTGAAGAAACCACGAGTCAACGCGTGCAGGCCAATGGAGGTGGAGGCATCACAGATCTGCCTGCTACAGAATGGTGAGACATGGATGACGCCCTATAAGCATTACATAGCGGATGGAATGCTCCCAGTAGAGCCGACGGAGGCAAAGAAGATAAAGAAAAACTCGTCCAAGTACACGCTCATTGAAGGCGAGTTGTATAGACATGGGTTTACCCACCCCATTTTGGTCTGCGTGCATGGCGAGCAGTGTGTAAGAAAAATGGCAGAGCTCCATGAAGGTATCTGTGGTAGTCATATCGGAGGTCAAGCTCTGGCCTCTAAGGCCATTCGAGCAGGGTACTACTGGCCGACGATGAAGGAAGATTGCACTAGGTATGCGCAGCAGTGCAAGCAATGCCAGTTGCATGCTGATTGGTCTAAGGTGCCACCAGAAGAGCTCAGGTCGATATACAGCCCTTGGCCGTTTCACACATGGGGAATCGACATCTTGGGGCCGTTCCCTTTGGCGATACGACAAATGAAGTACCTCGTGGTCGCCATAGAATATTTCACGAAGTGGATTGAGGCTGAGCCAGTAGCACAGATTACAGCACAAAAGATCCAGCACTTCGTGTGGAAGAACATAGTCTGCCGTTTCGGCGTACCCAAACTCTTAGTGTCTGACAATGGCACGCAGTTTGCAAGCCAACAATTGGGGAAGCTATGTACAGAGTTGGGGATCAAGCAGGTGTTTGCATCAGTCGAGCACCCACAGACCAACGGGCAGGTCGAGTCGGCCAACCGAGTCCTCCTCAGAGGACTGAAGAGAAGGCTGGAGAAAGCAAAGGGAAGGTGGGCTGAGGAGGTTCCCAGAATAGTATGGGCCTATCATACTACTCCCCAATCCACTACTAAGGAGACTCCCTTTAGTTTGGTGTATGGTTCAGATGCCATGATCCCTGTGGAGATCCAGGAGAACTCGCCACGTTTCCAGAACTTTGTGGCTGAGGAATCCAATGAAGAGAGGAAGGTGAATCTTGATCTTTTGGATGAAGCCAGGGAAGAAGCTGGAATCAAAGCTGAGGCGCTAAAGAGGAGAGTGGAGCTCAAACACAGTTCTAAGCTGAGAGCTCGGCAGTTCCAGGCGGCAGACCTCGTCATGCGCAAGGCGTCTCCATACCAGATAGAGAACAAGCTATCCCCTAAGTGGACTGGTCCTTTCAGAGTGACAGAGGCCCTAGGGAATGGAGCATATAGGCTTGAGACTTTGGAAGGAGGTCCGATTCCTCGACCATGGAATGCGACCCACCTGAAGTATTATTTCAGTTAAAGCCATGTAATCTTGTACACTACACAATACAGGGGACACTCTTTTTTCCCTTCTAAGGGTTTTTAATGAGGTCACCCAATAAAATTCAGTTAAAGATATATGCTTTTAATGTGTTTGTACAATGTTATTAGAACCTGTCACTTGGAGTTAGAGGTCTCGTAAGCGGAGAGGTAGGTTCGTAGAGAACACCTTCACTTCGAGTGAGAACTTCCAATGTGAAAGAAGGGTTCGCCCAGAGAAATCCTCCTCGCCTGTGAGTGATATGAGGTCAGTCAGAACCTGTCACTTGGAGTTAGAGGTCTCGTAAGTGGAGAGGTAGTTTCGTAGAGAACGCCTCCACTTCGAGTGAGAACTTCCAATGTGAAAGAAGGGTTCGCCCAGAGAAATCCTCCTCGCCTGTGAGCGATGTGAGGTCAGTTAGAATTCGTCACTTGGAGTTAGAGGTCTCGTAAGTGGAGAGGTAGGTTCGTAGAGAACACCTCCACTTCGAGTGAGAACTTCCAATGTGAAAGGGTTCACCTGGTTAAATCCTCCATCGCCCATGGGCAATGAGAGGTTAGTCGGAACCTATCAGTTGGGGTTAGAGGTCTCGTGAGTGGAAAGGGGAGTTCGTAAGGAACACCTTCCCCCTCCGAGTGAGAACTCCCAGATTAAAATAAAGGTTCACTGATGAAATTAGCAGAAAAACGTGCTATTTGAGGTTCATTTTTTACAGGTGCATTATTTGTGATCGTGAGCCCACCAAATATAAAGCACGCCAAACAGATGAACAAGCAGCAAAAATTCAAAGGCAAGCAAAGTGCTGCATAAAACAAAGTATTTATATTACAAAGGAGGGTGATTACAAGATGTTCAGCTACTAAATACAATCATTCAGAAGACCTATCTGGGCACTATTTGCCCGTCGACCACCTCCATGGTTGCAGAGTATGGTGAGAGGTCCATCTCAGGATGCACGCAGGCAACCTGAGCAAGGGCATCACCAAAGCCTTCCCCATAGGCGTCGGCGGCGTCGTTAATAAGCTCAGTTTCAGTCTTCTTCAGCAATTCAATTTGTTGGGCAAGTTCCTCCTCAACCTTGCCCACCTGAACTTCTCGGTCGGTAGCCCTCTCCTCCAGCTTGGTCATTTTAGCTTGAGCCCCCTCCGCTTGCTCTTCCAGTTCGATGATCTTGTTGCGGAGGGGGAGTATCTTAGCTTCAAGCTGGAGGGCCTCCTGCCCCTTGGAGAAGAGAAGCTTCTTGGTCTCCTTCTCAGATTGACGGAGACTACCCAGTTCTTGATTAAGGGCAGTCTCGCGCTTGGTCACTTGGCGGAGTTGGAGATCCTTCTGCTCCAGCTCTTTCTCCAGTTGGGCGGCCTTCTCAAGCAGCTCCGCCTCAACGTTGCCCTTGACCAGCAAGGAGGTTGAAGTGGCTAGGAACTCCCCGAGACCGTGACTGAGGAGGTTCTCGAGGGAACTTCTGTCCATGGCCTCCAAAGCAGCTCGGCCATGCATCTGCGCAAGTGACCTTTGGAGCAGAGAAGGCAGTTCTGGGGCAGAAGGCATCTGACCAGAAGGAGGAGCACTCTCCCCACCCCCCTCAAGCGTTCTCCCCACCCCCCTCAAGCGTTAAGATTGGTTCAGGAGGGGAGGAGGCGCTGGGAGGGTGCTTGTAACATCCCACCAAATACATTTCATATTTATATAATATAAATGAAGATAAACAAGTATTTTGAAATAAACATAATCATATATATATAATGGAGTTTCTCCTCATCGGGAGTTTAATACATAAACTGTGAATCTTTCCAAAAAAAACTTAACCAAAAATACAACAAAAGACAAATCGGGCGATATGCTAACAAAAGGGCGATCTCCTAGTCAATCAGGTGATCTCCTATCAGCCAGGCGATCTCCTATCAGACCGGCGATCTCACTTTCCTGCAACGTCATCTGCTCCCGTGTAAATCATACACGATCATCACAAGTTTTAAGAAGAACATCCACAAACGAAAAACGCAGGGTAAGCTAGACAGTTTTAAAAGAGAATTTAGATATGAACTTTAAAATCAAGATAAATTAATTTAAGGCACCCACGTAAAAACATCAGCTTTCTCATTCTTCCCACATACCATCAAGTAAAAACCCACATTTCACAATTCCTCAAGAGTAGTTCATATCACACAGTGCAGCAAGTGTCTATCCACATACAGTGTTCCTCATTTCTCACGTCAGGTTTTCCACTGACTCACAATACATAGACACAAGACACTAATTCCGGAATACTCGTGCATTGATTAGACTCAGAGATCTGCACCTGTCATATTGCCCACTGTGGAATCTCACACATCCACAGGGTCGCCGTGAAATCTCTCACATTCACAAGCGTATAATGAATCTCACACATCACCATACAGCATGACAGGGTTAATCCACGCAAAACAGGTCGGTTTGTTCTCTTTCAAACAACCTTTCAAACAGGTCGGTTTGTTCTCTTTCAAACAACCTTTCAAACCATACAGGTGAACCTCCTTCGACTCTCAACAACTGAGTAACTTCCTCTACGTGAGTCCATTACCTCAGCAGAGTCAGGATATCTCGTTCTTAATCACCGATCAATGCACCTACTACAAGATCTCACACGGTATTTTCTTTCCTGAAAATACTATGCCTCGACCTCACACTCACCACATCCAACACATCATACCATTTAAATAAATCATTCAAATCACATCAACAACCATTTCAAAGCTTCAGATCTTCGAATATCTCATGTAAATCTCAAGTAGTTTCAAAACAGTATCAAAAACAGAGGAGTTCGTAAAACAACGCCAAAACCGGCGATCTAGTTCAAAAACATGGTATTTCGAAGGCTTTATATAAAACCGGCGACCACGTCGCCCAAAACACATAGAACAGAGCATTTTACACAGATGAAAACGAAACCGGCGACCACGTCGCACTCATTTCAGAAATAGCTAAACTATGGCTTTTATTGAAAATGGAGTCTAGCTTCCCTTACCCGGACTTGCGCAACCTTACTAAGAGCTCCAATTCCACGAGCTTCGAGGATGCCTTAAGCTCTTGCAGAGAATTCCCCAGGTGCTCTAAGGGCAAACGTCGAACTGGTGCTTGAGGATGCCTGGAAAACGCAGCGTGAAGGGGAGAAAGGAGGAGGATGAAGATAGTCTCGCTCTTTCACTCTTGGGTCACTTGTAACGCTCTTTGCCTCCTCTCAGTGGGTTTTGATCCCAACCATACCTGTCCTCGTATACTGCTGCCCTCCCCCTTTTCTGCAAAAGCCTGGGCGTACGTTCCTCTGAACAGTACGACCTCGGTTGTCTTTTGTGCATGCAAACCACTGCTCTGAACAGTACTACCACTGTTGTCTCTTGTGCATGCCAACGGCTGATCTGAACAGTACGACCGCGAGTGTTTCCTGCGCATGCCAACATTCTGATGTCACTGTTCTGAACCAACGCTTTTTGCCTACGTGTCTCGCGTGCCGCGCGTCTCATGCTGGAAATCTGGGTCCCACGTTCTCTGTGTGTACTCAACGTCGCGCTATGACCTCTCGCGCGAAGACTCTCGACCGATGACCTCTCGCGCGAAGACTCTCGACCGATGACCTCTCGCGCGAAGACTCTCGACCGATGACCTCTCGCGCGAAGACTCTCGACCGATGACCTCTCGCGCGAAGACTCTCGACCGATGACCCCTCGCGCGAAGACACACCCCGCAGCATGCCTCGCGCCCTGCGATGCCCGATGACACTCGCCACTCCCCCCTGGAGGTTCTTCATTCCACTATGTTACATCCAAGGTATTCTCTCCACAAGGCTTGGTGACGTCGGTAGCTTCACACTTCCAAGAGTTGATTAGCACAAGTCCTCGTGCGCCCAAGCGTGTAACGTTAAGGATGATTCTCTTATGCTCAAGTATAGAGCTTCGCCTGCCCAGCGTATCCAAGGTTTAACCCACACCTTGATACGCGTGGCTTTTGGGACGTACCAGGGTTGATCCAACATTTTGGCTACACACTAAGTGTAGTTTCGGCGATTAGGTGTACTCTAGGCGACAGGCTACTAGGTACACACAGGCGATAGGCGTTCAAGCATAAGCTAGGCGATAGGCGTTCAAGCATAAGCTAGGCGATAGGCGTTCAAGTGCCAGAGAAGTTGGAGATCGCCTACCCGCTTAATAACGGCGATCTCGTAGGCTTCTCAGCTATACATTCCTTCCTTTATATTTAAATAAACACGTGCTTCGAATTTATTTATAATATAACACTTTTATTCCAATATAAACTTCTAGGTTCTTACAATCTCCCCAACAAGAAAAATTTTCGTCCCCGAAAATGAATTACAAGGAAAAGAGGTATGGGTAGGCTTCCCTCATGGGTTCTTCTAACTCCCACGTTGAATCACCCGATTTCTCATCCCACACCACTTTCACCATGTTGATGGTCTTGCCTCTGAGTTGTTTACCCTGCCGGTCATCAATTCTAACTGGTTTTGCTTCAAAGGACAAGTCATCTCTGATCTGCACGTCGTCTACATCCAGCACATGACTGGGGTCTGCCATGTACTTCCTCAGCTGTGACACGTGAAAGACATTGTGCAGATTCGCCAGATGGGGAGGTAGGGCGATCTCATAGGCCACAGGACCAATCCTCCTTAAGATTTGATACGGTCCCACGAACTTAGGGGACAACTTCTTGGGTCTGATCGCCCTTCCTACGCCCTTGGTTGGTGTTACTCTCATGAACACATGGTCTCCAGCAGCAAACTCCAAAGGCCTTCTCCTCTGATCTGCATAGGACTTTTGTCGGCTTTGAGAAGCTCTCATGCTGCCTTGTATCTGTTTCACCTTCTCGGTTGTCTGCTGAATCAATTCTGGTCCAACCAAGATTGCTTCGCCCTCCTGGTACCAACACAAGGGAGTTCTGCATCTTTTCCCATACAGGGCTTCATATGGTGCCATCCCAACACTGGCGTGGTAACTGTTGTTGTAGGTAAACTCCACCAGTGGCAACACTTCATCCCAGCTCCCCAATTGATCCAAGACACACGCCCTCAGCAGATCTTCTAAGGACTGAATTGTTCTCTCAGACTGTCCATCTGTTTGAGGATGGTATGCAGAGCTCATCCTCAACTTAGTTCCCAAGCACTCTTGTAAGGTCTGCCAAAACCGTGAAGTGAACCTGGGATCTCTATCTGAAATGATGCTGGAAGGCACTCCATGTAACCTCACAATCTCCTTGATGTACAGCTGTGCCAACTTGGCTATGGGCATCTTCATATTTACTGGGAGGAAGTGGGCACTCTTTGTCAGCCGATCTACTATGACCCAGATTGCATCATGCCCCTTCGCTGATCTGGGTAAATGGGTGACAAAATCCATGGCAATGCTGTCCCATTTCCACTCAGGGATATCCAATGGCTGTAACAACCCGCCAGGTCTCTGATGCTCTACTTTTGCCTTTTGACACGTTAAGCAGGTAGTGACATACTGGGCGATGTCTTTCTTCATGCCCGCCCACCAAAATGACTCCTTCAAGTCATGATACATCTTATTCATACCTGGGTGTAGGCTAAGGCGACTCTTGTGACCTTCATCTAGGATCATCTTCTTCAACTCATCATTTGCAGGTATGCAAATTCTGCCATTAAACCTCAAGATCCCATCTTCGCCCATCTCAAATTCTCTCGCCTGGTCGGTCCCCAGTGACTCTACAGCATGCTTCAGGCTCGGGTCCTCCAATTGCTTATCCTTCAACATCCCCAGGAAGTCATTAGTTATAGTCAGCTTACTACAACTAATGTGATTCACGTGGAACTCCACCCCAAGGTTTAAGTCCCTGAACTGCTCGATCAGTTTCTGCTCTTCCATCATCATGGTGGCGACTTGGATTGATTTTCTACTCAACGCATCTGCCACTACATTGGCCTTCCCTGGGTGATACATGAGTTGAAAATCGTAGTCCTTTAGGAACTCCATCCATCTTCTCTGCCTCATGTTTAGTTCCTTCTGATCAAACAGGTATTTCAGGCTCTTATGGTCACTGAATACCTGGAACCGAGCTCCATAAAGATAATGCCTCCAGATCTTCAAGGCAAACACTACCGCTGCCAACTCCAGATCATGAGTAGGGTAGTTTCTCTCATGCACCTTGAGTTGCCTTGAAGCATATGCAACCACTCTCTTCTCTTGCATCAAGACGCATCCCAAGCCTTGATGTGAGGCATCACAGAAGACATCAAAAGGTCTTCCTACTTCTGGAATCACCAGCACTGGAGCACTGGTCAGCCTCTCCTTTAGTTCCTTGAAGCTCTGCTCACATCGGTCGGTCCAAGCAAAGGGTTGGTCCTTGCGGGTCAGTTGTGTTAAAGGAGCCACAACTTTGGAAAAATCCTCAATGAACCTCCGATAGTAGCCCGCCAACCCCACAAAGCTCCTTATCTCTGTGACTGTCTTAGGGCGTTCCCACTGCAGCACTGCCTCTACCTTGGCTGGATCTACCGAGATCCCCTGGGCAGATATCACATGCCCTAAGAAGTTGACTTCCTTTAGCCAGAACTCACACTTAGAGAATTTGGCATAGAGCTGCTTCTCCCTCAGTATCTCCAATACTGTCCTCAGGTGTTCCTCATGCTCCTCCTCGGTCCTTGAGTAAATGAGGATGTCATCTATGAAGACCACCACAAACTTGTCCAAGAAAGGGCGAAAAATCCTATTCATGTAGTCCATGAATAGAGCTGGAGCATTGGTGACTCCAAATGGCATCACTACATACTCGTAGTGCCCATACCGAGACCTAAAAGCTGTCTTCTGAACATCTTCAGCTTTTACCAAGATTTGGTGATACCCCGATCTCAGGTCGATCTTGGAGAACACCGAGGCCCCATGAATCTGGTCCATCAAATCGTCAATCCGAGGTAGGGGGTACTTGTTCTTGATGGTCAATTTGTTCAATTGCCTGTAGTCTATACACAACCGAGACCCTCCATCCTTCTTCTTGACTAGGAGCACTGGAGCTCCCCACGGAGATACACTGGGTCTGATGAACTGTTTCTCCAGCAGCTCTTCCAACTGCTTCTTTAACTCTACTAACTCGGCTGGTGCCATCCTGTAAGGTGCCATTGATATTGGTCCAGCTCCAGGTACCAAGTCAATAGAGAATTCCAATTCTCTCTTAGGGGGTAACCCAGACACCTCTTCTGGAAATACATCCGTGAAATCCCTCACCACGTGTATTCTGCTTACGTCCCCTTCATTCCTCACTTCCAACCGAGCTAGCATCACGAAGCACCTCGCCCCTTCTTCCAACTCTGATCGCCCTCTTTGAACTGGCCACACCTCTGATTCTTGGGGGTCTGGAAATGCTACCTTCTGCCTACCACAGTCTATGAGAACATGATTGGCAGCTAGCCAATCCATTCCCAGGATAACATCCAGGTCCTGAAGAGGTAGGCAGATCAAGTTCACTTTGAATCTACGTCCCTCTACTATCACTGGACATTCAGGGCAAACTGTGGAGGTCAACACCTGTCCTGACGCAGGTGTAGAGACCAACAGTTCGAAGGGTAACTCTCTCACCATAAGGCCCAACTCGGCTACACACATGCTTGACACAAAGGAGTGTGTCGCTCCAGAATCAAACAAAGTTTTTACACCTCTACCAGCTATAAAGCAAACATTCTGCACAAGGTTACCTGATTGGGACGCCTCAGCTCCTGACATGGCAAACACCCTCCCGGTTGCCTGAGGTCTGTTGCCTTCGTTCCTCATCTGCTGGGAACCACTGGGTTGAGTCATTCTGTGCTGAGTAGGACAATACTTAGCAACGTGCCCCGTCTTCTGGCAGGTAAAGCATCTCCTCTCTGAGTCTTTCTTGGGGCACACATTGGCTGTGTGTGGCCCACCACAATGGAAACATTGAAATTTCCTGGTTTGTTGCTGATGAGACTGGGGTGGTGCTGCTCTCGCCCTATGCTGTGGAGGCCTCGCGTAGGGCTTAAACTGCTGTTGCTGTACCCTTGCCTTCCCATTGGAGGAACCGCCTGGGTGGGACCTGCTCACCCGAGACTCACCCTTCTCTAGAGTCTCCACCATTTTCGCCTTCTCCACTAAGGCATGAAATTCTCTAATGCACATCGGGGCTATGGTCCTCTTCAGCCCATGCTTCAGTCCTTCTTCGAATTTCCTACACCTCCAAGCCTCAGAGGTGGCTTGGGTATAAAACCTGGCGAGGTACTCGAACCGAGCAGCATAGGCATTCACAGACATATCCCCCTGCTCCAACCTCAGGAACTCAGCTTCCTTCGCAAATCTTGCGCTGTCTGGGAAGTACTTCTCCAGGAACCTCACTCTGAAGCTTTCCCAATCCATCACTTCCTCTCGGGCCTCCATCATCTGTTGAGTTCCCATCCACCAGAACTCAGCTTCCCCAGACAGGAGGTATGTGGCAAACACCAGCTTCTTGTCTTCAGGGCAGGAAGTCGCCCTGAATATCTTCTCTAACCCCCTGACCCACTGATCTGCTTGATCAGGGGTAACGTTCCCATTGAACTTAGATGGGTTGTGCCTGAGGAACTCAGTCAGTCCCATATGCTCCTGAGGCTGACCGACGTCGGGGTTTGTTGCGGCCGATCTGGCGGTCTCCCACTGTTGCATTGTAGCTTGGTGATTTTGAGACATCGCCGCATTCTGCTGCTGGATGGCACTTGCCATCATCTCGATGGCCTTGGCGATCTGACCCATTTCAGAAGAAGGTTGGGGAGGGGTAGAGGGTCTACGTGCCATCTCTCTTGTTTCGGATCTTGAAGCTATGAGTTTTCTATATTCCCTACAACTACAGGAATGAGATTGATAAGAAATCAATTCATTCAGGAGGTAACAACTAGACCTTACAAAGGTCAGCATCTCAAAGTCATCAAGAATTTGAGCTTAACAACATACTCGTAATACTTAGAATCTCAAGCAAGGTATTAGAACAGCTACTGATATCATCACCATCAGTTCAAACAACCATTTTCAGTCAATTGCAGAAACACTCAATAAGCTAAACTAGATCACACCAGCATTCAATGTATACTAAACATCAAATCTTTGGAATTAAGATTGAGAATCATCTCGATCCAGTTATGAGTGTGCACCCTCATTACTTCATCAAGATCTTCTCACCCTTAATACTAAGATTTTCAGCTAGAGTATACGTTCACTAAAGCACAGAAGCACACACAAACTTTTCAATACAAAACGTTTGAAAACCTTTCACTATAGTTGTTATTTAAAAACTCAAATAACTTTTATGAGCAGAAGAAACACAATGGATCCACAGCCCTCAGGTCATCCTAAGGACGAACTGCTCTGATACCATTAATGTAACATCCCACCAAATACATTTCATATTTATATAATATAAATGAAGATAAACAAGTATTTTGAAATAAACATAATCATATATATATAATGGAGTTTCTCCTCATCGGGAGTTTAATACATAAACTGTGAATCTTTCCAAAAAAAACTTAACCAAAAATACAACAAAAGACAAATCGGGCGATATGCTAACAAAAGGGCGATCTCCTAGTCAATCAGGTGATCTCCTATCAGCCAGGCGATCTCCTATCAGACCGGCGATCTCACTTTCCTGCAACGTCATCTGTTCCCGTGTAAATCATACACGATCATCACAAGTTTTAAGAAGAACATCCACAAACGAAAAACGCAGGGTAAGCTAGACAGTTTTAAAAGAGAATTTAGATATGAACTTTAAAATCAAGATAAATTAATTTAAGGCACCCACGTAAAAACATCAGCTTTCTCATTCTTCCCACATACCATCAAGTAAAAACCCACATTTCACAATTCCTCAAGAGTAGTTCATATCACACAGTGCAGCAAGTGTCTATCCACATACAGTGTTCCTCATTTCTCACGTCAGGTTTTCCACTGACTCACAATACATAGACACAAGACACTAATTCCGGAATACTCGTGCATTGATTAGACTCAGAGATCTGCACCTGTCATATTGCCCACTGTGGAATCTCACACATCCACAGGGTCGCCGTGAAATCTCTCACATTCACAAGCGTATAATGAATCTCACACATCACCATACAGCATGACAGGGTTAATCCACGCAAAACAGGTCGGTTTGTTCTCTTTCAAACAACCCACCCATACAGGTGAACCTCCTTCGACTCTCAACAACTGAGTAACTTCCTCTACGTGAGTCCATTACCTCAGCAGAGTCAGGATATCTCGTTCTTAATCACCGATCAATGCACCTACTACAAGATCTCACACGGTATTTTCTTTCCTGAAAATACTATGCCTCGACCTCACACTCACCACATCCAACACATCATACCATTTAAATAAATCATTCAAATCACATCAACAACCATTTCAAAGCTTCAGATCTTCGAATATCTCATGTAAATCTCAAGTAGTTTCAAAACAGTATCAAAAACAGAGGAGTTCGTAAAACAGCGCCAAAACCGGCGATCTAGTTCAAAAACATGGTATTTCGAAGGCTTTATATAAAACCGGCGACCACGTCGCCCAAAACACATAGAACAGAGCATTTTACACAGATGAAAACGAAACCGGCGACCACGTCGCACTCATTTCAGAAATAGCTAAACTATGGCTTTTATTGAAAATGGAGTCTAGCTTCCCTTACCCGGACTTGCGCAACCTTACTAAGAGCTCCAATTCCACGAGCTTCGAGGATGCCTTAAGCTCTTGCAGAGAATTCCCCAGGTGCTCTAAGGGCAAACGTCGAACTGGTGCTTGAGGATGCCTGGAAAACGCAGCGTGAAGGGGAGAAAGGAGGAGGATGAAGATAGTCTCGCTCTTTCACTCTTGGGTCACTTGTAACGCTCTTTGCCTCCTCTCAGTGGGTTTTGATCCCAACCATACCTGTCCTCGTATACTGCTGCCCTCCCCCTTTTCTGCAAAAGCCTGGGCGTACGTTCCTCTGAACAGTACGACCTCGGTTGTCTTTTGTGCATGCAAACCACTGCTCTGAACAGTACTACCACTGTTGTCTCTTGTGCATGCCAACGGCTGATCTGAACAGTACGACCGCAAGTGTTTCCTGCGCATGCCAACATTCTGATGTCACTGTTCTGAACCAACGCTTTTTGCCTACGTGTCTCGCGTGCCGCGCGTCTCATGCTGGAAATCTGGGTCCCACGTTCTCTGTGTGTACTCAACGTCGCGCTATGACCTCTCGCGCGAAGACTCTCGACCGATGACCTCTCGCGCGAAGACTCTCGACCGATGACCTCTCGCGCGAAGACTCTCGACCGATGACCTCTCGCGCGAAGACTCTCGACCGATGACCTCTCGCGCGAAGACTCTCGACCGATGACCCCTCGCGCGAAGACACACCCCGCAGCATGCCTCGCGCCCTGCGATGCCCGATGACACTCGCCACTCCCCCCTGGAGGTTCTTCATTCCACTATGTTACATCCAAGGTATTCTCTCCACAAGGCTTGGTGACGTCGGTAGCTTCACACTTCCAAGAGTTGATTAGCACAAGTCCTCGTGCGCCCAAGCGTGTAACGTTAAGGATGATTCTCTTATGCTCAAGTATAGAGCTTCGCCTGCCCAGCGTATCCAAGGTTTAACCCACACCTTGATACGCGTGGCTTTTGGGACGTACCAGGGTTGATCCAACATTTTGGCTACACACTAAGTGTAGTTTCGGCGATTAGGTGTACTCTAGGCGACAGGCTACTAGGTACACACAGGCGATAGGCGTTCAAGCATAAGCTAGGCGATAGGCGTTCAAGCATAAGCTAGGCGATAGGCGTTCAAGTGCCAGAGAAGTTGGAGATCGCCTACCCGCTTAATAACGGCGATCTCGTAGGCTTCTCAGCTATACATTCCTTCCTTTATATTTAAATAAACACGTGCTTCGAATTTATTTATAATATAACACTTTTATTCCAATATAAACTTCTAGGTTCTTACAGTGCTCCCTAAAGGATGAAGGGTGCCCTTTTGTGGCCGAAGAGACCTCCGCGGCTGTCCCCACCCTTTTCCTTTTGAAGACAAGGCCGGAACAGGTGTCCTCGTCATCAGAAACCTCCACAGGGGATGCCCTCTTGGACTTTTCAGCAATGGGTTCCAGGGCAGCACCCGCGGGTGATGAAGGACCTGCAGGAGCTGAACCGCTAGCATTGCAGCGATTCAGCACATCCGCCAGCCTTTTCTTCTTGTCAGCGCTGAGTACCATGCCTGCAGTGAACAATAAGAAAGTATGAGAAAGACAAGGCATTAAGTATGTGAACAGTTAAGTGCAAGATGAAGTTGGTGTACCAATGTACACGCTGAGAGTCTCAGCGTCGTATTCATGCCTAATCAGCTGGGTGGAGTCAAACACCACGCCCCAGCTGGAAATGGTCTGGCAGAGTTCTTGGTCAGGGACAGTCAACTCCTCGAGCCTGCGTGGCTTCTTGAACTTCAACTCCCCCACCCAGTATAATGGGAACCCATCGAGCATGGTGAGGTCGTAGGAGCTGCAGCAAACTCGAAAGAACCTTCCCTTGAAGTTCTTGTATGACTGCGAGAAGAGAGTTAGTAGGACTCTCCCTGCCACCCCATTCAGGCTCACCCAAAGCCTCTTGCCGGGGCTCTTCACCTCGAAGAAGTAAAGAAAGACGTCGACAGAGGGGGTGAACCCTAGATTATTGCAAAGGATGGAGAATGCCCTGATAAAGGCCCAACTGTTGGGGTGCAGTTGAGCAGGCGCCACATTTAATTCTGTGAGCAAAGCCCTCTCAAACCCGGTGAAAGGAAGGCAGACTTTGACTCGTTTGAAGATGGTGGCGTAGAAGAAGAAGAAGAACGGTTCCCCATCGTTGCAGCGATCATCGGCGCATACGGGCTCGTTTGCTGTACCGGGTCGCACAGAGACGTACGCGTCAGTTTCCCTGCCAAAGACGCGTCCTTTGATCTCATTCTCATCATCCCTGTGCTTGCGAAGATCCTCGCAGGATGTGAGTTTGGAGGTCTCGGCAAGGAGATCCTCAGAAGCCCATGGGTAGAGGGCCTTGTAATCGACCGCTATGGTGGGAGGAGGGTTGGAGGTAGTTTTGGTTCTGGCCATCTCGAATCTAAACAAATGAGAGGCAGGAAAAGAAAAGAGGCTTAGAAGAAAACAATGGTGGACGAAGACTCGAAGGTAGAACAAACCCAGAAAAGAAGAACAAAAACCCTAGAATGCACAAACCACACACAGGCCCAGAACAGTTACAGCATGCCATATGGATGATCGAGATTATGTTATGAAGGAGGAGAAGACATAAAAATCATACCTTTGGTTGAGCGGGGGCGGAGAAGTGTGAAAAGCCTGGTGAGAGGAAGAGAGCGTGCGCTGGAAGATACAGTTTACAGAAGGTGAGAATGCAAAGTGATGAAACAGTGAAGTGGCACGGGGTTTTGAAGAGGTTTAGTGTAGCCCTAGGGAGCGCAAACGTTATGAATCTCGGACCGTTGATGCAGCCATGTGTTAGCAGATGAAAGGGGGTTGGTGAAGTGTCCTTTCAGCGCACTGTTCACGTACTTATACGCAGAGCCACGTAGGTCGCCCGAGTCAATGACTTAGTCTCTTCGCTGAAACAAGTTAACAGCTCGAGACTAGGGGGGCTTGTGTACCGATCAGTCCTCACCCATCACTTAGTCTCTTCGCTGAAACAAGTTAACAGCTTGAGACTGGGGGGCTTGTGTTCTGACCAGTCCTCGGACGTCAGCTGGGTCCCACAGCATGGGCCAAAGCCACGTGGAGTGGACCCCACAGGGGGTATTGAACAGAAACGGGTGAGAAGGGTGATGAGTCATCGGCCTACAGAGAGGGGTGATTAGTCATCAGCCTACAGAGAGGGGTGATTAGTCATCAGCCTATAGAGAGGGGTGATTAGTCATCAGCCTACAGAGACGGGTGATGAGTCATCAGCCTACAGAGAAGGGTGATGAGTCATCAGCCTACAGAGACGGGTGAGTAGTCGTCAGATCACCAGGATGGGCGGAGGTGTCATCGTCACTCAGCAGGTCGAGGAGTCCTCGACAACAGAGTGTGGCGAGGTGACATCGGTCTTGGGTGATTTGAACAGCGTAAACAGAACAGCTAAGATTGGTTCCCAGAGTGGGCCAATGACCAGTTAAATACCCAGAGTTAGGGAGAGGCCTGGATCACGAAGTGCCCACGCGGGTAGCAGGGAGAGCACAGTTAGGTGCAGAGTCCTGAGGGGTCGAGTACTCATCAGAACTAGGGTTTCCCAGTGAAGCTACATGCATGGCACGTGAACAGTGAAGGCACTCCCAGAACAGGTGGCCCCAGAGACTAGGTGCACAAGGAGGCACCCAGGTGGTCACCCTGTGAGAGTTTGCACTCCAGAGAAGGAAACCTTATGTGCTAGATTACCCTAAGATTGGGTGATAGCGGCGCAAGGGTATTCCAGTAAACCCTAAATATGGCTAGTAGCGCAGTGAGCCCTAATTAGGGCTAGCGGCGCAGTAAACCCTAGACTATATAAGGGACAGTAAGATACTTCACAAAGGTACGCAGTTTCTAGACCTAAACACAGAGAAACTCAATACACTTGGTGTTCCTTGCCCTACACTGACTTGAGCGTCAGAGTGCAAACGGCCTCTAGGGCGCCCCCTTTCTCTTTTGCAGGTGCAAATTGTTTCGAAAGAACCAAGCACGTATCAACGTGAGGAAGGAGGCGTGTAAGTGTCGTGAGTCAACCGACAGGTGAGTCAACCGGCAAGAACATATATATATATATGTGTGTGTGTGAATCCTCCCGGTAATATTCCTTGGCCTACCACATTTAGAAAAAAAGTGTCAAAGAATACGCAAATGGACCTCTCAAAAAAGAGTGCAGCCATGAAACGTGACCCTAACAAAATCACATGCAGGTAAAGTTTTTGAATTTTTTGTGCTTAGCGCAACCTTTTTTCTCTTTAATCTAAAGAAGAAGGCAATGAAAGAAACAATATTACAATAAAAATATGTAGCAGCCAGTAGGAAGCATTCAAGAAGAATTTCAATGTATCCATGGGCATGCCCACAAATAAAAATCTACAATGAAATAAAATCATTCTAGTACCAGAAAAGGTATACATTTCTCTTTTAAGTCACAAAAGAATTGACAATGTGTAGAACTTCTAGTAGTGGCCTAAATCACACACAAAACAGAGAAAATTTCATATTCATAAATGCATAACAGAAATTAGGGTTCCAGATTCAGCAATCTGGAAGTCAACAATTCATTACAAATTTGCTTTCGGAACACCCTCTCATCCGAAAAACAAAATGTTTTACTTAAGGAACGGTGAATCCAGAAATCACATTTTCACTTTCGGATTGATCATTTCGTAGCACACTTCTGGATCACAATTTTTGGTAACCACAAAAGCTCTATAACCACCAATGCTCTTAAAAAAACTTAATTCTTACCTATAGAAGCCAAGCAACACTTCAGAAATGCAACCCACTCCTCCACCTTGCTTTGCACAGCTAAAATGACCCTCCACCAACACCCTGAGATGAATGAAGAAGAAGAACCGTCATACCAACTCCATCACGGTGCCCCTTTTCAAATAAAAGGTTAAGTCCAATTTTAGAATTTTAAAATTACGAAAGTGCAAGAAGAAGTCCTATTCCCAAACATAGGCCTCGATGCATGCACTAGGCCCAAACCTAATGTTATCCTTTCTATTTTTAATATTTAATTCTCATATTGTCATCCTATCTTCAACACAGGTGCAGAATTGGGAGATTAAAAATATAAGGATAAACAATAAAATAAATATTTAATTTTTTTAAATATAATAAAAAACTACAGTCTTAATATAATAACTTTAATTAATTTTGCTAGTTTTATTTAAATTTAATTAATAATTAATATAATTGAACATGTGTTTAATCTTTAGTAATTATTACGTGTAATTATTAATAAAAAAAATTAATATTAATTGTATTAATCTTGAAAAAAATTATTAAAAAATTTAAATTTATAAAACAAAAGAAAAATGGAAAAATGTTTCTTTGGTTAATTGTATAGATTTTAGGTTTCTATTTAATAAAGTTTTATTCTGAAATTTTTTGTAGCAGTTTGTGTTAGAAGGTCTTTTGAACGCTTGTTGAGAATTTAATTATTTTCATCAAAATCAAAGTTCTTTGTTAGTTCGCTTAGATTGTCACTAGACACGAACTTAACTAAGTAAGTGGTTAAGTAAGTGTGAAGGTTATCTTCTAGAGAGCAAAAGAGAAAACATAATTATATGGTGATGATGATGAGGTACAAAATTTAAGAAGCAAAAAGATAATAAGAGCAAAAAAGATTGAATGGAAAAGAAGAGAAAACAAGCAAAAGAAAATGAAGATGGGGAGTAAGTAATGGAAAATAAAAGGATGAAGACATGAAGAAAGCTTATGGAAAAATGATGGTGGTCACGCCACTTGGAGTGGTGGAGAACTCCAAGATGAGTGGTGAGGAGCCACCACTTGAAGTGCTCTCCACTCAAGATAAGACCTAAGAACACTTAGGAGACAAAGCTCACTAATCCTTCACGTAGAGTTTCTTTTCTATATTCAAAATCAAGTGTCAAAATACATGAGGCAAGACACCCTTTATATAGGAGAAAGTGACTTGGGGAGCGAGTGAGAGGGGTAAGGGCATAATTTGTGAGAAACCTTCTAGAAGGTAGGTCAAAGAAACCCTAAATCTAGGTGTACATGTCATGAAAGGTGGGCTTGGCACAAGCCCAATTTACTAAGTACACCCTACTCTAACTTATTCTTGTATTTTGACCCCCAAAGTGAGTCTAACTTATTTACAAACACTTATCCTTTAAAAAACCATAAGAAAGAACATCTAATGCTCTAGCCTATGTCCAGTTCTGATGTGGGTTGATTTTAGATTGATTCATTAGGTGACACTTTATTAGAATTAGGATCAAGATTCTTAAGCAATTTAGGTGAGAAATCTAAGGAAAATTCCCACTGGACATTAACTTAACAAGTGTTAAGTAGATGTGAAGGTTCATTTCCAAAGATCAAAGGAAAAACACAATTAAAAGTGATGAATGAATGGATGAATAGGTGTGGAACATAAAAGCAGAACCAAAACAGAGCTGGACAGAATCAAAACGCAACAAACAATTCAAATGAAGAACATAAACCGAATTGAATTAGAAGATACAAAACAAGACATATTTTGGAATTGAATTGGAATGGAATTGGAAGATGAAAGTAAGAAGAACTTATATGGTTGAAGACATGATAGGGAAGAACATGCCACATGGAAGGTGATTGATCTAAGATAAGTGCAAGAATGCCGCCACTTGAGAGTTTCCCAAACACTCACAAGATGAGACAAAGCTAGGAGAAACAATTCTCACTTCTCTCACACAAATTGTGTATAGTAACTTTACTTAAAATTCACTGTGATTTTACATGAGCAGAGCACCTCTATTTATAGAGTGAAAGGGCTGAAATTAAGGTGAGTAAATTCAAATGAGCAGCATTTGAATTTGGCGCCTAAACACATGTCACAAGGAAGGTGTGACTTGGTTTCTCACTTTGGCACCCCCTAAATCTACACCTACACCTTCTTTTTAAGTCACATGGAAGGTGTGACTTAGCTTTGTACATTGGCACCCCCTATTCCTATATCTACACCTTCCTTTTATGTTCTACTAATAACTACTCTAAAGAAATTACAAAAAGAGATATTTATCACCCAAAGTCTTTGTCCTTCTTCTAGCAATCCCCTGAGGCATGGTTGGTGCTGAGATCATGAGTTGGGTTTGGGCTTCTTGGGCTTGGGCCCTCTTTATTTTATTCTACTATTTTGGAACCCTCAAGAGAGCCCCAAATTATTTACACAATCTTCTAATCTTTAAGAAAACTAGCAGGAAGAACTTTAGGTGCTCAGGTGGATGGCCTCTTGATGTGAGTTGATTTTATGATTTAGCATTTTATGGTGGCACTTTAATTAGGATTGAGATTTTAGGATGATTAAGGTGAGAACCTAAGGAAAATCCCCACTAGACATTAACTTAACCAAGTGGTTAAGTAGATGTTAAGGTTCATTTCACAAAGGCAAAAGGAAAACACAATTATGGTAAAGATGATGACAAGTAAAGGTGCTGAAATTAAAGAGAGGAAACTAAACATAATGAAGGAAACCGAATAGGAACCAAAGCATTAAAACAAGAACAAGACATAGATTTCGGAATTGAAATTTGGAATGGAAATGGAATGGAAAAAGATGAGTGAAAGGAAACTTAGGAGAATGAAGCTAGAGAAGTGATCACGCCACTTGGATGGTGGTTTACTCCAAGATGAGTGAAGAATGCCTTCACTTGAGAGCTCTCTAAATCTCACAAGATAAGACAATGGTGTAAGGAGACAATGCTCACCAACTCTAACACAAATTGTGTATAGTAACTTCTCTAATTTCAACATGGAAATACATGAGGTAGGCCTCCTTATTTATAGGTTTAGGAGCCTTGGTGAGCAAGCTTAAAGGGTAGGGATGGAAATACAAAAAGTGGGGCTGCCTAGGGTATTGACTTTAGTCAAACCACACCATCATCCTAATCTTCTAGAAGATAGGTAAAAAATGCAACATTTGATAGTACACCCCTCCTTCTTTTGCTAAAGGCACCTATTTGCTAGCACACCCCTCCTTCTATTGCTAAGGGCACCTTTTTGATAGCACACCCCTTCTTCAATTGCTAAGGGCACCTTTTTGATAGCACACCTCCCCTCTAATACTTAAGGACACCTATTTACTACTATTACAAATAAAGAAAACAATTGATGCTCAGCACCCAAAGCTTGTGCTCTACTTCTTGTAATCCTCTGAGGTATGGTGGGAGCTAAGGCAATTGTTGGAGCATCTTGACTTGGCCCTTGGTCTTGTGTCATTCTCCTAGTCTGCCTCCTCTGAGGTTGGGCCTGGTCAGTAAGCGTATTCCCTTCTAGGTTCTCATCACCCCTTCTTCCTCTTGTGAGGTCCTCCTTTGTTTGTTGAGATGACCCTTCATATTTTTCATCCTTGGTCATCTTCATGTGGTCTTGGCTTGCATCAAGTTCTTCTTCTGTTGAGGTCCTTCTGATATTTGGTGGGTCCTTATCTTGAATGCTGAGATGACTGATCTAATTGTGAAGGTTTTGTTGTGTACTTAGTTATCTGCTTGTCTAATTGGGTTGTATCATATCCCCCAAGTTGGAAAGAAGTCAACCTCGAATTTAGAACTCCTATAAATAACAGAGTTAATTTGTTCACAGAGAAGATAGAAATATTTCTAGATTTTGGACATGAAGCAAAATTATGTTCATTAAGCTTTGGGAGTTCATATGGGTAAGTTCTATATACAGGCCATGTTTGGAAAGAATATTTGGGGATGAAATGACTTTGTGAGAATCCTCTTAGAAGGTGAGAACCTTTAGGAGGTATTCGAATATCATCCCTAAACTTCTTTATCAAAGATATCAAGTATTTATAATGATTATGTAATGAAAAAGATAAGGAAGAAGAACACCTTTGAGATGCAGTCTGTATTTCTGCATAGGTCAACATTATTGATTTTATGGTGTGAGGAGAAGTGATGATACCCTTGTCTTTCTTCATCTTTTTCATTTTCTATTTTTTTTTTCATTTTTAATTGGTCCTTATTAACTTCTTTGGTAGAGAGGGGTTTTAAGATAACCTTATGACCTTGGAAGTTGAAAGAAATCTTATTGGTATGGTCATCATGTAAAATTTTTCTATCATATTGCCAAGGCCTTCCCAATAGAATATGTGTTGCTTCCATTGACACATCACATAAAACCTCATCTTTATACTTTCCTATAGAAAAAGTTATGAGGACTTGTTTATTAAACATAATTTCACCCTCTTTACTAAGCCATTGTAATTTACAAGGCTTTGTACGAGAGATAATGGATAATCCAAGTTTCTCCACTACTTTTATACTTGTCGCATTAGCAAAACTACCCCCATCTATGATCATGGAACATAACTTATTGTTGATAAGGCAGTGGGTGTGGAAAATATTTTCTCTTTGGGTATCATCAAAAGGTTTTTGAATAGTACCCAACATTCACCTTACCACCAATAAGTCACCTTCACAAGGTATTTCACAATCTTCCTCACTTGGAGTTTTTGAAGAGGAAGGGGAACTATCTCTAGATGTTTGGGAACTATGATCACTCACAACTATTCCCCCTTTAACCATCATTGTTCTTTTACTTGGGCAATTAGCAGCAATGTGCCCAAAACCTATACATTTAAAGCATTTTTTAATAGAGGTTTTGGTGGGTGATTTAGGAGTAGAAGGTTTATCTCTAGAATATTTATGACGTGGGGTGGTTTCTTTTGAGAAATTGGAAGGAGAATCTTGGTTTTGAAATTTGTTTTTTCCCTTCCAATATGATTTGTAAAAGCCATCATTATGAGTATTTTTAAAAGAATTTTTCTTCAAAACTTGTGATTCAACTTTGATGGCTAGGTGAACCAATTTTTCCAAAGAAGTATACTCATATAATTCTACAACATCTTGTATTTATCGCTATAATTCACTCAAAAATGTATCAATCTTTGACTCTTCACTTTCATACATATTAATTATAGTCAAAGTTACTTCTAAATCCTTAAAATACTCGTCTACACTCCTAGATTCTTGATGAAGTCGTTGAAGCTTCAACAATAGTTTCTCCCTATAATGAGGAGGAACAAACCGCGCGTGCATGCATAACTTTAAATTGTGCCAAGAGACCACAACTAACCTCTTGTTTAGCTCAATGTCCATCACAGTTTTATGCCACCATTGCATGGCATAGTCCTCAAATTCTAAGGAAGCTAACTTAACCTTTTGGTCCTTTTCAACCTTATACACACTAAATATTTGATCTACTTTAGTTTCCCTCCTAGATATACATTTGGGTCACTATCTGATGAAAACCCATCCAGCCTCGAAACATTTGGCTAAGAAGATTAGAAGCAGAAAAAGGATTTTAGAAGGCTCTCATCTCAGGGAGATTTAATGTTGTGTGCTCTTCCATTTTTATCTAGTTTTATAAATATTATACAGAGTATTATAGGCTTTATTTTGGGCCATTTTCTTGGGCCATGTTTTGGGCCAATTTTCATGGGCCATATATTGGGCCAATTAGAGTAAGGTGTAAATAGAAAAAAGAAAGAGTCTAGCTAGAGTTACAATTGGGTCTTCTTGGACCTAATGCAACTCTATACCATCTAGGGTGCACAAATAAATTTCTAGAGTGCAAATAGAAAGCATGGAGTGGCAAGGAAGGCATGAAGGTCCACATGTCATCTCCTTAATGGAGAGGATTCCCACCAATACCAAAAGGATATTTGTCTTCATGGGAATGGAGAGGATTCTCTCCAATTAGAGAAACACACTTGTCAACCTCTAATTTGAGAGGATTTGCTCCAATTAGAGAGAGACACTTGTCCTTCTATGTGTGGAGAATTTTTAGGGTTAAAGTTTGCACCTTGGCTGCCCATAGCACTATAAATACAAGTGCTAGCCCCCATGTAAAGGAGATTTGAATTGATAATGAAATGCTGCCCAAGTTGCTAGCTCATTTGTCTTCAAATTCTCTCTCTCAAGTTTGCACTTTTATTATTGTTTTGCTTGAATCTTCTTAGAAGTTGGCCATACCTCTTCTAAACCTCTACTTCCCCTCTTTATTTCATCTTCTCCACACTTCCATTCAGCCATTGAAGTCATTTTCAAGTCCATTCTTCCGCAACATACAAAACTACAACAAAGAAGAAGCCAAAATAAGCTAGTTTTGCATCACTATCCCTATTAAAACTAGGTAATTTTATAAAAGGAATGGTCTTCTTTGTTTGGTGTTGATGATGGCGCATAGCTTCATAATTCTACACTGTCCATTCTTCTTCTTCTTCTTCTTCTTCTTGGCTTCCATAGTGCATGTAATGTCTAATAGCTCTTCTAGACTTCCATCTTCGCTCTTGGTTTTGTCTCTCTTGTGTATCTTCTAGTCTTTGCATCCTTGTGATCAGTTGCCTCATGTCTTCTTCCTTTTGCATCAAGCTCCCTTTAGTCTACTCAAGTTCCACTAAAAGGTTTTCATTTTAAGGAGAGGGTGGTTTGGAAGATTCCCATGAAGATAAGAGATGCATAATTGTGTACAACAAAACAAAGAATTAGTTTAAACAACAAATAATGCACTCACTCACGTGTATCACTCGGCTATTTAGTAAATGATAAAAAAAGGTTAAATTCACTTGAGAAAGATTTTATCAACACTCCAAAGGATGTACACTTGGTAGTCACACTTCAAGTGAAAGAGGTCAAAACTCTTATCACTTTCTCATACAAAGAACCCCAACAAAACTTAAAGAAAATTTTGAAGAGAAGCAAGAAAAGCTAAAAGAAAGAAAGCTAAACCAACATGAAATTAAGATGATGACAAAACTGAAAATAAGACAAACAAGAAAAACACTTTTGAAGACTCAAAGAAACTTACTTAAACTTTTATCTATGAAGTTTTGATTTTCTTAGAAATTGTAAAAGTAAGAAGGATAAAATTCCACAAATATGAAAACAATTTGCCACATAGAAAAGAGTCCTCTTTTGTAGTTGAACTTTGAAATGGGAATGCACTCAAATTGTTTCTTTTGTCTTTGTTTTTATGGATTCAATAGTTCCACATTCTTGTCCGGCATATTTTTACTTCACTTTTCAATGTTCACAAATGGATTGGGATTCAATACATGTGATCAATTAAATTCTTTGTTTAGAACTAAATCAACTACCACTTAAACAAATTCTAATTGTTTTTAGTTCTTCACAATTAAAGTTAAAATAAGTAGAATGGATGTAAGATTCCAAGAAAACTAAGAACAAAAGACTTAAGCAAAATAGGTAAGGAAAGAAAATTGACACAAATAATTCAAAAGTAGAATTTAAATTGCTTAACGAATAAAAGGCAGAATTAAATGAAAAAAATGTAAAGGCTAAATTGATATGTGCTAAATTATAAAGCAAAATTAAAATTGCTTGAAGATAAAAGTATAATTGAAATGTGCTGAAATTTTAAGGCAGAAATCAACGCAAAAGCAATTAAGCACAAGATAACCGACTCTGAATACCGCATGATGTAAGTTGATTTTAGGATTGCACTCTGTTTATAGTTTTTGAATTAAGCAGAATATGGTGATAGCTCAAAGAAGATTGCCACTGGACACGAACTTAACCAAGTGGTTAAGTAAGTGTGAAGGTTCTCTTCTAGAGAGCCAAAGAGAAAACATAATTATAAGGTTATGATGATGAGGTTCAAAATTTAAGAAGAAAAAGATAATAAGAGCAATAAAGACTGAATGGAAAAGAAGAGAAAACAAGCAATAGGAAATGAAGATGGGGCGTAAGTAATGAAAAATAAAAGGATGAAGAAAGCTTATGGAAAAAAATGGTGGTCACACCACTTGGAGTGGTGGAAAACTCCAAGATGAGTGGTGAGGAATCGCCATTTGAAGTGCACCACCCTCAAGATAAGACCCAAGAACCTTTAGGAGACAAAACTCACTGGTCACTCATGTAGAGTTTCTTTTCTATATTCAAAATCAAGTGTCAGAATACATAAGACAAAACTCCCTTTATATAGGAGAAAGTGACTTGGGGAGCAAGAGTGAGGGGGGTAGGAACGTAATTTGTGAGAAATCCTTTAGAAGGTAGGTCAAAGAAACTCTAAATCTAGGTGCACATGTCATGAAAGGTGGGCTTGGCTCAAGCCCAATTTACTAAGTACACCCTACTCTAACTTATTCTTCTATTTAGAGCCCCAAAGAGAGCCCAACTTATTTATAAACACTTATCCTTTAAAAATACCCCCAGTTCTTCTTCTGCTTAGGTCTTTTTGATATATGGTTGGGCCTTGTCTTGTATGCTGAGATGATTGATCTAATTGCAAAGTGTTTGTTGTGTCCTTGGTCTTCTACTTGTCTAATTTAGTTGTATCATTTGACCTTAACTATGCTATCATCTCTTTGGTGTTAGATGGGTATAGCATTGGTTAGATGATCTACCTTGAAATCAATTTAATTTAAGTACTAAACGACAACTATTAGGTACAACTTGACAAAGCACTTTATCCTCATACTTTTCCATGGATAACTTGACTTTCATTTGCTTATTGACTGTCAAATCCCCATCTTCATTAAGCCATAAACTCCCTAGTATAAAGGGATGTGGTGATGCCTTAGTGCACTCCTAAGATCATTCCAATATTGAATTGGAGGGTCATTGCGGAGAAGTATTTCTCTCTCTAGAGAAGTCCACCAATACATGGCATAGCCTTGGAAACTTAAAGTTGTCAAGGGTACTTTCCTTTCCTCACTAACTTCGTCACAATAAAATAGTTATTCTACCTTAATCTCCCTATTAAGGTAGACCTCAACATCTTATTTACCATGAAAAGGAGGTAAGTCAACCCTAGCCCCTCTCGGCTTGGTTTCCTTCCTGTGAGGGTTTCATAATATTCATTCAATCTCAAACTACCCTCCTCATACTAGGTATCCCTTGACCAAGAACTTTTACTAGAACTACTCTTATATTTAAGATTTTCTTGGATTTCCTTTTCTTTTTGTCTTAAAAGTCTTAAATCTTCCTCAAGTATGGAAAGTTGGGCTTCTCCTTCTGTCTTTTCTTTCTCTTTTAAAATAACCTCTTGTTACCTCCATAATTGAAATGACTCAAGCTTTTGAAAAATATGTTTCAAAATTTTGGGAGATGAACTTGAATCACTTCCATTGTGGTGAGATGTATATTTATACATTGTGTTTAAAGATTTTTCATAATAAGGAAAAAAGTTTTGCACACAAGTTAAATTTCTAGGAAAGACAGGTGCGTCACAATGGACACTCTTAAATACCAATGTCTTTTCTATCCAAAACTTGTCCTCAACGCACTTCACCAAACTCTTTCTAATGAAAACTTATTCATCACAATGAAAGAAAATTTTCTCAACTAAAGAAACTAAAAGAAAACTTTAAAGACTTCAAATTTAAATTAGATACTTGTCGAATTACAAGAGTCTAAGAGTAGATATACCTTGGCATTTGTGAGGAAGAACACTAAATGATCTTCTAAGACACCTAAAGTAGATACTTGTTGTAGTGGCCAGACCTCGGACGTCGGCACATGAGTGAGAGGTCGGCACAGGAGAGGTTGGCATGGTAGGGCCCATAGAGGGGCCCACAAAATTACACGTGTCAAGGCGCAAAACTAGATTCATAGATACGCCATGCATGCAGGATGTGTTCAAGACGTAAGGTTCTGACACAATAGAATTATCCTTAGAAATGCATGTGAGGCACGTGAAGGTTTTAAGGCACGTGAGATATTAAGTTATTAGACAAGTTTGGGTTAGCAGCGCTGGGGTAGGCACTGAAATCCTAGCGGCCACACCTTAAGTTACGCACTCCGGGAAAGGAATGTCGCCACGAGAGTTGCACTCTATGAAAGGAAGGTTGCCACGGGATTGCACTAAGATTGTGCGTTAGAATCCCAAAAGGGTAACCCTAAATTCGCTAGAGGCAACGCTTGGATAGGAGCATGTATGCGGCAGGTAACCTAAAAACAGCTATATAATGGGATAACGATCAAGGTAAACACAAGTTCACACACAAACACAGTTCTTTGCAAGCTTAGAGTTTCTTACACATTCTTGACTTGAGATATCTTATTTGTTTGATGTTTCTTGCCCTGTACTGACTTGAGCGTCGAAGTGCAATTACAGGTATGACCCCCTTTACTTCAACGGAGCCACAGATCCACCATGAGATAGAAGGAGCCACCGTCAACCTCAGAGTCAATGACGACCGAGTCAACCACCGAGAACATTTCGCACCCACCGTGGGGCCCGATAAAAGTAGGTCCCATCCACAATCATGACCAGTGGAATCAAGCGACATGAGGAGTACAAGGCAAGGCGGCACTGGAAGGGATGAGGATGATCAAGCCGCAACCATCCAGGAACTCATGGAGACCATCCGCAACCTTTAGCAGGCGTTTGCAGCGTCTACTGCCAATCAAGATCAGTTTAGGACAGACCTAAACGCATCGTTAGCAGCAAATGAAGAATTATGAAGGGCTAATGAGGAGTTGAGGAGAGGGATAGGAGAATGCACAGCGGCGGATCCGGGGGTTCCACCCTCGGCCAGGGTTCGCCCTATGCCTTTCTCCCAAGAGATCATGGAGACAGTCATACCAGCATCTTTCGTGATCCCAAAGATCACCTTCACAGGGGTCGAGGACCCAGAGGCCCATATAACAGCTTTCCTCACTCAGATGATGATCTCTAGAGGTACGAACACTATGCACTGTAAGTTGTTTAAGGGTACTTTGTAGGGACATCATTGAACTAGTTCATTGGACTCCCAGATGGACACATCACGTCCTTTGGCCAGTTCACGGAGTTGTTCAAGAAACAGTTCATCGTCAATCTTGTGCACCCACCTGTCGCGTTCGATCTCTTCAACGTGAGGCAGTTCCAGGAAGAACCACTGAAAGACTTCCTGAACCGGTTTGGGGCACTTGTGGTCAGACTGCAGACCAAAGATGAGGCCATGATCGTGCATGCGTTTGAAAGGGGAATCCTTCCAGGACCCTTTAGTGATGCGCTGATACGGTGTCCACCAAGGACGTTTGATGAGATCTAGTGCTGCGTTGTGGCACACATTACTGCAGAGGAGCGCGTGGCGGAGAAGCGTGCCAGGGTAGAACCGCCCAAACCCCATGCACCAGGGTGCACTCAGCCCTTGAGAGTATATGAAGCCACCACAAGGAAAAAAGCCAAAGCAGCACCATACGAGCCAAGGAAGCCTAAGCCCGCAAGGCACAGTTTCATAATAGAGCTCAAGGAGTTGATAGCCATCCCTGAGGTGGCCAACAGATTAAAGTTCCCCCCAAAATCTGACAAGAAGCTGGGACCACACAAGAACAAGTGGTGTGACTTCCACTAAGCACATGGTCACACCCTGAGGAATTGCCTCTCTTTGGGGTATCAGATAGATGACCTGGTAAGAAGTGGGTTTCTGACGGCTTATTTGCAGGAGCCTCAGGGAAAATTTGCATTGATGGCCCCAATGGGGGACCATGGGCATGAGGTACCCATCCATGGAGAAATCAACACCATCTCCAGGGGTTTCTCAAGCGGAGGGTGCACCGCTTCCCAGCCAAAGAGCTACACTAAAGAGGTAATGGCTGTTGAGAGACAGAGCTCGACCAATTCCCCGAGCCTGACCTCACCTTTACAAAGACGGATCGGGCAGATGTGGTTCCGCATGACAATGACCCCATAGTAATTTCAGTTGTGACCGTGGGGAGGAAGGTGAACCGAGTCCTGGTTGAACAGGGAAGCTCGGCAGATGTGATGTTCTGGCTGACCTTTAACAAACTACAGTTATCCTCCAACCAGCTGCAACCCTATGATGGATGTTTGTACGGGTTTGTAGGAGATCAGGTGGAAGTTAGGGGTTACATCGAATTGAGAACCACGTTCACGGATGACAAAGCGTCTCACACGATTAACATCAGGTACCTTGTGGCTAATGCGCCTTCCATCTATAACATTCTTTTAGGTAGGCCTGCTTTGAACAGGTTAGGAGCAGTGCCTTCGTCAAGGCACATGAAGTTAAAGCTCCCCTCTCTTGACGGTGCGGTAATAACCATGAAGTCAGACCAAAAGACGACTAGAAAGTGCTATGAAGACAGCCTCAAAACCAAGAGAGGTGTATGTACAGTGACCACCGGGCCACCTAGGGACGAGGAGGACGTCCGCATAAAGGTCACCCCAAACAGACCTGCCGAGCCCGCAGAGGAGGTCGTGGAACGAGAGGTCGGGGGTAAGCACTTCAAGCTTGGTAAGTCTTTGAGCCAGGAAGTGCAGGACCAGGTCGTTGGGGTTTTGGCCTGACATGCCTTTGCATGGACTGCCTCAGACATGCCAGGGATAGACCCTGATTTCTTGTGCCACCGTCTCCCTATGAACCCCAGGTCAGACCTGTTTGTCAGAGACGGAGGAAGTTTAATGAAGAGAGGCGGCAGGTCATCAGGCAGGAGACCCAGAAGCTGTTGGAAGTCGGTCACATAAGGGAGATCCAGTACCCTGTGATGGCAAAGCCTCCAGCCATACACAACCACATAATAAGGAGGATAAAGACCTAGAGGTTATTTTGGGATTTACTTGTAAATATGGGTCTAATTGGGCTTTTGTTTCTTTTTGTAGTCCAATCAAGAGGACAACTCTAGGGTGAAGGAATATACAAACATATCCAAGAAGATCTCCAAGTCATCAAAACATAAACTAAAGCTTTGGTCAGAAGAACACAAGAAGACTGAGTTCCTGCTGACTTGTCAACATTATTTTTGGGCCTAGCTTTAGCTTAAATAAATTGTATAAAGTTGTTTAGGATTTCATGGGCCATGTATTGGGCCTAGTAGCATAAAATAATTGGACCAAATATTTGGGCCAAGTAGCATAGGTTTTTGGGCTTGTATTTGGGCCAATAGTAAAATATGACTAGTTAGGGTTAAAAGTGACTAGTTAGGGTAACAATTGGGCTTCTTTGAGCCCAATGTAACCCTTAAACTTCTAGGGTATTTTGGAGGACGAAAATTACCTTGGCATGAAGCACATGGACGTCAACATGGCAGCCTAGGAGTGGAAAGGATTTAGCATGGAAGGTGTGAGCTAAACATGGAAAGCATGACTCCACATGACACCTTCTCATTGGAGAGTTGTATTTTGAATTTCCAAATTTTGGCTCCAAAATGTCCAGCCCTCTCTCCTATATAAAGAGGTGCTTGGCTCATGTAAAAAAAGAAGATTAATTTGAGTGAAATTGCTGCCAACTTTGTGCTAATTATCACTCTTGTCTCCTACCTCTAGGATAGACACCTTTAGTCTTCATTCTTCATCTAGTCAAGTGAGATGGCCTCACCACTCACTCTCCACACCTAACACTTCACCTTCAAGGAAACCACAACTCCTAGGAGCTCCTTGCAGGTCTTCAACCATAGCTTTTGCCACCTTTAAATTCGTTTTCAGCTCATGGAAGAAAGCACTCAAGCTAGGCTACATCACCCTGAGTGGTTGGCCAACGTGGTGCTGGTAAAGAAGGCTAATGGCAAGTGGAGAATGTGCGTTGACTTCACTGATTTGAACAAGGCCTGCCCCAAGGACTCTTACTCGATTCCTAGCATCGACGCCTTGGTGGACAGCACCTCAGGATGCAAACTCCTTAGCTTTTTGGATGCGTTTTCTGGATACAACCAGATACAAATGCACCCCAGAGACGAATGCAAGATAGCATTCATGACAGAGCACTCCAGTTATTGCTACAAGGTGATGCCCTTTGGTCTGAAAAATGCAGGAGCCACGTACCAGAGGCTGATGGATAGAATACTCGCCCCTATGGTTGGGCAAAACGTGCAGGCATATGTAGATTACATGGTCGTCACCTCTCACGAGAAAGACCAGCATGTGGCTGACCTTGAGGAACTCTTCAGCACCATTTCCAGGTATAATCTCAAGTTAAACCCCAAAAAATGTGTGTTTGGGGTAGAAGCAGGAAAATTCTTGGGGTTCTTACTGACTGAACGCAGAATAGAGGCCAACCCAGAGAAGTGCACAGCCATAATGAAGATGAGGAGTCCGGCTTCTGTGAAAGAGGTACAACAACTGACAGGTCGGCTAGCTGCCCTGTCCTGTTTTGTTTCTGTAGGGGGCGAGAAAGGGTACCCTTATTTCCAGTGTTTGAAAAGGAACAACAGGTTCGTATGGACTGCTGAGTGTGAGAAGTCCTTCCTCGAGTTAAAAGAGTATCTAGCCATTCCTCTAGTGTTGCGTAAGCCACAACTGGGTATCCCACTTCGTTTATACTTCGCCATCACATAAAGGGCGATCAGCTCGGTCCTCGTCCAGGAACAAGACCAAGTGCAAAGACCAATATATTTTGTCAGCAAGGTCTTGCAGGGGCCTGAGGCATGTTATCAGGCCATCGAGAAGGCGGCACTAGCCGTGGTGTTCTCAGCAACGAGGCTCCGTCACTATTTCCACAGCTTCACGATCATTGTGATGACTGACCTCCCCATTCGAAAAGTGCTGCAGAAGCCAGATGTTGCAGGAAGAATGGCTCGTTAGGCAGTAGAACTGTCTGAGTTTGATGTGCAGTATGAACCACAAGGACCCATCAAGGATCAGGTTTATGCAGATTTTGTGGTAGAACTCTCCGCAGAGGCCACTCAGCAGGGAGAGGCAGGTTTCAGATGGGTCCTCTCGGTAGATGGATTGTCAAACCAGCAGGGTAGTGGCACTAGAGTGATCTTGGAAGGACCAGAGGGGTCCTTATAGAGTAGGCCCTGTGTTTTTCCTTTAAAGCAAGTAACAACCAAGCAGAATACGAGGCTTTGATTGCAGGGATGCTGCTAGCGAAAGAGATGGGTGCAAAATGTTTGCTGGCCAAGAACGATTCATTGTTGATCACGGGGCAGGTAACAGATGAGTACTAGGCCAAGGATTCGCAGATGGCCGCTTACCTCAAGTACTTAGAGCTCTTGAAGAGGACCTTTGTTGAGTTCGAGTTGTTGCATGTCCCTCGAGAGCAGAATGCCAGAGCTGACTTACTGGCAAAGCTCGCCAGCTCAGGCAAGGGGGGTAGGCAGAGGACAGTCATTTAGGAGACTCTGAGAGCACCTCGAACAGCCACAAAAGGTGGCACAGACGTATAGATGATAAATGTCTTAGATGCAGGGACAAGAAGCCATAAGTCCCTTACCCAGGAGACGTTAAAGATGCCCTGCATAAGCTCATATGGTCCGCCAGGGGAGAGGTCGTCACAGGTGCACTTGGTTGAAGAAGGGGAAACATGGATGACGCCCTACAGACGATACCTTGCTAAAGGGACACTTCCCATGGACCCAGCAAAAGCCAGGATCATAAAGAAAGATGCAGCCCGCTACACTCTGATCGACGACAATTTGTTTAGGCATGGTTACACCCATCCTATCTTGACCTGTGTAAGTGGGGCACAGTGCACCCGCATCATCGCTGAGATCCATGAAGGCATATGTGGAAGTCACATCGGTGGCCGAGCTCTATCGGCCAAGGCCGTTCGGGCAGGGTATTATTGGCCAACGATGAGAGAAGATTGCATAAGGTACGCACAATGGTGTGAAAAATGCCAACAGCATGCAGACTGGCATAACGCACCCCCATAAGAGCTGAGATCCCTTCACAGTCCATGGCCTTTCCATACCTGGGGAATCGTTATTCTGGGACCATTTCCCTTGGCAATCAGATAGATGAAATACGTCATGGTGGCCATCGAATATTTTACTAAGTGGATCGAGGCTGAACCAATAGTGCAGATCACGGCACACAAAGTCTAGCACTTTGTATGGAAGAATATCGTATGTCGTTTTAGAATACCAAAGTGTTTGGTGTCGGACAATGGCACTCAGTTTGCGAGCCAACAGCTGGGAAAACTGTGCACGGAGCTCGGCATCAAACAGGTTTTCGCATCAGTCGAGCACCCTCAAACCAATGGGCAGGTCGAATCGGCTAACAGAGTCTTACTAAGGGGTTTGAAAAGAAGACTGGAAAAGGCTAAGGGGACTTGGGTGGAGGAGGTTCCCAGGATTGTGTGGGTGTATCATACCACCCCGCAATCCACTACTAAGGAAACACCTTTTAGCTTGGTATATGGGTCAGAGGCCATGTGATGGGAGAGGCCCAAGCCCAAGCCCAAGTCCAAGCCAAAACCCATGTTCAAGTCCAAAACCAAGCTCAAGCCCACCAAATAGAAGATATGGGCCAACTACAAGGGCTATGGCAAGAAGAATATAAGAGGATTGGGACACTGCTACTGATGGCAGAAAGACTTTCCTCTACATGATAAAGAGGCCATAAGCTTAGTATAGAAGTAGAATTTAATTTTCTTGTCAAAATTAAAATAGGAAAATAATTGTAATTTTCTTAGAATTAATTTTGGTACCTAAAACACCAACCTAGGTTAATTTAGGGTTTCTAAAACCACTAAATTAACCAAGGCCGGTTGGAAAGCCCATAGAGGGAGTGAGCTTGCAATGCTACTCACACCCCTTCCATGTACTTTCATTTAGGCGCCACTTTTGGTGGAAATATCATTTGAATTTCCCTCCACTTTCATTTGAATTTTCAGCCCTCTAACACTATAAATAAGAGGGCTTGCTTCATGTATTTTCAAGATTAATATACTTAGTGAATTGCTGCCAAGTTTGAGCCAATTTCACTTCTTGCCCAAAAACCTTTCAAGGTTAGGCTATTGATCTTCAATTCTCACCTTACCAAAGAGAGATGGCCTCACCACTCTTATTCCCTACCTAGCATGCACCTCCAAGGTCACCACACCTCTTAGGAGGACCTTGTCCATTTTCAATCCACAATTGCTTCCGCTCACCAACAATTTCTCCAAGCATGAAGGCCTCTTCCATCACCATGATTCCAGTAGAAATTCAGGAAAGCTCTCCATGCTTCTAGAACTTTGTGGCTAAGGAATCTAATGAAGAAAGAAGGGTAAACTTAGATCTACTGGACGAGGTCAGAGAAGAAGCTCGCATCAGGTCTGAAGCTTTAAAAAGGAGGGTGGAATGCCAGTACAAGTCTAAGCTGAAACCTCGACAGTTCCAAGTAGCAGACTTGGTGATGCGAAAGGCCTATCCATACTAGTTAGAAAACAAGTTATCTCCCAAGTGGACTGGCCCATTTCGTGTAACCGAGGCCCTTGGGAATGGAGAATATAGGTTGGAGACCCTGGAAGGTGGGGCAATCCCACGAACATGGAACGCTGCCAACCTCAAGTTTTATTTCAGTTAATTACTTTGTGATTTTATTTTAGCTAATTACTTTGTATTCAATACAATTGTATTATTCAGCAAAGGGGACACTCTTTTTCCCTATGGAGTTTTTTAACGAGGTCACCCAATAAAATAAAAGAATTGAGAAAGATATATTTGTGTTGAACACCAAGAGAAGCCCTCCGTGGCCTAAGCGGCCAAGATTGAGGCACGTAGGTGAACCTCTCCTCCTTTGTTAAAGAAAGGGGGAGAATAGTATGGTTCCAAGAGAAGTCCTCCGTGGCCTGAGCAGTAAAGGTTGAGGCACGTAGGTGAACCTCTCCTACCTTGTTAAAGAAAGGGGGAGAATAGTATGGTTCCAAGAGAAGTCCTCCGTGGCCTAAACAGCTAAGGTAAAGGCAGTGACGTCTTCCTTGGCTTATCAGGTGAGGTCTTCCTTGACTCATTAGTTCAGGTCGACAAAGACGAGGTCTTCCTTGACTCATCAGTTGAGGTCGACCAAGATGAGGTCTTCCTTGACTCATCAGTTGAGGTCAACCAAGATGAGGTCTTCCTTGGCTTATCACTCGAGGTCGATCTAGGTGAGGTCTTCCTTGGCTTATCAGTCGAGGTCGACCGAGGTGAGGTCTTCTTTGACTCGACAATTGAGGTCAACAAAGACGAGCTCTTCCTTGACTCATCAGTTGAGGTCGACAGAGACGAGGTTTTCTTTAGCATATCCACCAAGGTCGACAAGGACGATTGGGCTTGTCAAACAAACCAAGAGCCACACTGGGGAATCCTCTTCCGCGACTCACGCCGGGGAATCCTCTTTCGCGACTCACGCGAGGAATGAGAAATATAGGTTAACAAGTACCGCATTGTCGAGGCAGCTTAGAGAGGTTACTTGGGATACAGATGTCGAAGTAAAGAGATACAGATCAGACTGGTACAGGCTTGCAAGATCGCCATCAAGGCATATTGCAAGTTAAGAAAACGAAATACGCAGAAAAAGGGACGACAACAATATTAAGAAAGAGTTACAGCAGCCAAGTTATGTTCAAAGCAGAAGGTAACAGTTATTAACATAAGAGCTGAAAGCAAGAGGTCAAGTACATTAAATAAAGTGTGCGAATATTTACAAACAAGATAGCAGTTCAACATCAGAATTACAAGAGGAGAGAGGGGGTCTAAGAATCTTCAGGAGCATCCACCAGTTGGCCATCGACGATGATCTTCTTCAGGCCCGTTTGGGAGAGGTCCACCCCAAGTTGCGTGCAGGCAACCTGGGCGAGGGCATCACCAAACCCAGCATCGTAGGCTTCAGCTGCCTCATCGGTGAGTTCCTCTTTGGCCTTCTGGTAAAGCTCCTCTCTGCAAGCCATCTCCGCCTTCATCTCAGCCTGGGACTCAGTCATTTCCTTCTTCAGCTGGCCCATCTCTTGCCTCATTTGGGCCATCTCTACCTCTCACCGCGCCAGGTCATCGACGTGTCGAGCCAGCTCCTCTTTGAGATCGACAGCGTCCTCCTCTTTGCACTGTAGCTCACCCTTTAGGTCTTTCACAGCCAGGCGGAAGTCATTGCACTTGGAGTGCAGGCAAAGGGCCTCCTAGGACTTCAAAAATAGGAGGTCCCTAACCTTCTTGTCATACTTCCGCAATTCAGCAACCTCAAGGGTGAGACTGGTCAGGCGGCGCTCCGACCACACCGAAGTAGAGGCTTGGTGCTCGGCGTCCATCTACGCCTTCTGCATTTTCTTGAAGAGAAGGTTGGATCCGCCAAGCTTCTTCCCAAAGCTTCGGGCCACCTGCTCCATCAGAGGCCCTACCTCCATGTCTTCCATGTCTTCAATTTCTTAGGAAGACTTCATAGTGCGTTGAAGAAAGGGGGCCAGGTCGGCAGGGCCACTCAGCTACATCTCTTCAGGGGCGCACTCTCCCCAGCCCTTAGGTTCAACGGCAGGAGGGGGAGAAGAGGCGCTTGGAGGGCATGCCTGGTAGTCCTGGGGGCCTTCCTCTTCTAATTCAGAGGTAAGAGAAAGGGCAGCCCCAACCTTGCGTTTTTGCTTGATGACTAGCCCAGAGTGGGTGCCCTCGCCATCAGTAGGAAGCTGGGCCGTAGTTTCCATAGCAATACTCTGGGATTGTGTAGTAGGAGGTCCAGAGGGGGCCGCAGCAGCAAAAGGGGCGGCAGTGAGAGGGGCGGTGGTTTGGTCGTTGGCGGTAGAAGGGTTAGTTTGGACTGATCGAGAAGGGCCTGCAACACCCTTCTTGGCAGCACGGGCGGCCAACTGCTTCCTCCTCTCAACACCAATGGTCATTTCTGCCACAAACAGATTAACATGCAAAAGTACACAAGAATAAATAAAGACATGAAGGCAAGTAGAAACAAAGTGAAAACAAATACCTATGTACCCCTGCAAGGTTTTGGGGTGGTACTCGTTTTTTATGACCTCAATGCTACTGAACACCTCTTTGAGGCCAGACAGGAATTCACACACCTCCTTGTCCTGATGATGCAAGTCAAGACCACTTAAGGATGACCAAAGATGCTATATATAAAGGGTCATCTCAACAATCAAAAGAAGACTTCACAAAAATAAGAAAGGGCCATATTCCAAAGCACTTGAAGTTCTTCTTACTAGTCTTCTTAAAGAGTAGAACATTTTTGTAAACAATTGGGTTCTCTTGAAGAATCCAAGTAGTAGTATAAATAAAGAGGGCCCAAGCCCAAGAAGCCCAAGCCCAAGAAGCCCAAACCCAAGAAGCCCAAGCCAAGAAGCCCAAGTCAAGTGGGGCCCAAGCCCAATCCATGAGCATCAATAGGAGCAAGGCTAAAGCTTTGGGAAATAAGCATGAATGGATGTATCTCTTTTGTAATTTCTTTTGTGTAGTTTTTAGTAGAACATTAAAGGAAGGTGTAGATATTAAAATAAGGGGTGCTAATATACAAAAACAAGTCACACCTTCCATGTGACATAAAAAGTAGGTGTAGGTGTAGTTTTAGGAGGTGCCAAAGTAGAAATCAAGTCACACCTCCCTTGTGACATGTGTTTTGGCTCCAAATTCAAATGCTTATCATTTGAATTTTCCCACTTTAATTTCAGCCCTCTCACACTATAAATAGAGGTGCTATGCTCATGTAAAATAAGATTGAATTTAGAGTAAAGTTACTATACACAAATTTGTGTGAGTGTGAGAATTGCTTTCTCCTTTCTAGTCTCATCTTGTGAGTTTTGGGAGCTCTCAAGTGGCGGCAAATCTGCACTTATCTTGGATCATCACCTCCAAGTGGCGTGTCCATTCCCAATCCATGGCTACAACCACATAAGTTTCATCTTCTTTCATCTTCCATAGTCATTTCAATCGGTAGTTTTGATTCTATGTCTTGTTCTTGAATTTCAATCGGTTCTTTTGTTTCAATTTGTGTTTCCATTCTGTTTTTTTGTGTTTAAATTCTGCACCTATTCTTTTTTTGAGTTCAGCACCTTGTTCTTCATTTCATTCATCACCATTAATTGTGTTTTAACCTTGGACCTTTGGAAATGAACCTTCACATCTACTTAACACTTGTTAAGTTAATGTCCAGTGGGGATTTTCCTTAGGTGACTCACTCTAAATTGCTAAGAATCTTGATCCTAATTCTAAGAAAGTGTCACAAATATAATGAACCTAAAATCAACTCACATCACCTGAGGGTGCAAGTCTGTTAAGGCTCGGGGTTTGACCAGGTTAGGGTTTTCCACCCAATAAAGGGGAAACCCATCCAAGAGTGTGGGGTCTGTGGCGCGACATCAAATCTTAAAGAATTTGCCCTTTAACCCTTTATAGGATTACTGGAATAGGGTTAATAGTGCTCTTCTAGTGACCTCGTTGATGCTGACCCAAAAGTTTTTCCCCGGACTCTTGGCCTCGAAGAAGTACATAAAGGAATCTACAGAGGGTAGGCGCCCGAAATAGTTGTAGAGGACGACGAAGGCCCTTACGAAGGCCCAGCCGTTGGGATGAAGTTGAACAGGGGCGACGTTCATTTCGGTCAGCAGTGCCCGCTCAAAGCCACTGAAGGGGAGCCGCAGGCACACCCACTGGAAGACAGTGGAGTAGATGAAGTAGAAAGGGGCCTCCTGCACCGAACCCTCGTCGCAGCTGACAGGCTTGCCCACCTTGCAGGGGACTACTCCCACGTACTTATCGTCCTCCTTCCTGAAGATGCAGGAGGCGTGGCTGGCCTTGTTCCTCACCTCCTTTTTCCTATAGTCCATTATGCCTTTGGAGGTGGTGAACTCGGACACCTCCTTCAGGAGCCCAGGGGTACAAAGACTGGTAGAAGTCAGAATGGAGCCCTAGGACTACTTGGCGAACAGGGGGCTGGGAGGAATCTGAATCAACCCCAGAGTGGGAGGAAGTAGAGTGATCCATTTGAGAGCGATGAAGGCTAAAACACACACAAAAAAGGAAAAGGATAGACTCAGAAGGGGAACAGAACAAATGCATTTCAAAGAAGTGTCGCGATGGGAAAGTAGGTGCTCCTTGCCAATGTAATTTTCATCCTGTATTATACCCTAGATATTATAGGGTTACATTGGGAAGCCCAAAGTAACCCTATACATATTCTATTATTTACCCAAATACAAGACCAAAAATCTATGTTACTTGGTCCAAATATTTGGCCCAATTATTTTATGCTACTAAGCCTAATACATGGCCCATGAAATCCTAAACAACTTTATACAATATATTTAAGCTAAAGCTTGACCTAAAAATAATGTTGATTAGTCATCTGAAACTCAGTCTTCTTGTGTTCTTCTGACCAAAGTTCTAGTTTTTGTTTTGATGACTTGAAAATCTTTTTGGTTATGCTTTGTACATTCCTTCATCCTAGAGTTTTCCTCTTGATTAGGCCTACAAATATAAATAAAAGCCCAATTAGGCCCTGTTCTTACCGGTTGACTTGGTCGCCGGTAGACTTCTACGGGTGAGCTCTGACTTTGTCAGCCTCTGCTGGAATCTGCGCTTTCCGTAGTAGTCATATTGTTGTACTTGTTGAGACAGAGAGCACCTTACCGGCCTGTCGTACTCCGACGATCAAGTCAGTACAGGGCTTATAAGAAACAAGAAGTATCTAGTTGCAGGCTTAGAAAAACCATACCTTCACCTGGGATCTCAAGTCCCATTTATTGATTGCCACTAGGCTACCTCTTGTAACAACTTCCCTCACGAGAATCTTATCTCAAGCGAGAGCATATTCAATGGGAGAAAATTCCGCTACAGTGTAATTAATCTTAACAGTATAGCTGCGCAGAATCTTATCTCCTTGGAGTGCATCAAATCTTATCGAATAACTACCAGGGCATCGGCTCAGGTACCGACTTCCAGGGTCTAGTCTATTTCAAGTACGTTTACATGCCTTTAAGTATGATTGTACCATGCATATGCCATTACATATCCTATATACAAATGTTCTATCAAGCCCTAGCGCACTTGGGCTTAAGCTGATAGAGTACATTTTACTTATACTAGACCCAAATGCACTATATGCACCCCTGGGCCCATTTAACACACTTTCACTGACCTACCAGGCCTTATAAGCGAAAGATTATACCAATGCATGAATGAGAGTTAATATGCACATACCTGAGCCCAGCCAAGTAGCCCATTGTTCTCAACCCAACAGCTGAGCTGACCTACTTGTCGCAGACGCTAATGTCTGATCTCCAAGCACTGAGCTTTACGTGCTCTAGTCCTAATGGAGATCAAATAGAAAAGGAAAGTGAGGAGAAAAGCCAAGAACCTCAAGAACAAGATAACTCAAAATCCTTCATACCTCAAAGGATCACAAGGAGCAAGGCTAGAGATTTGGGTAAAGAACATCAATTGTTTTCTCTTTTTGTAATTACCCATGTATAAATGATCAGGTCGGTCATCGGTAGTCGATGACGTCAGCAGCAGTTGACCACGTGGACCGTTCATGGGGTGACGCGTGGTAGAGGATAGCAGGTGAATCAGGGAGGCGATCACTCAGAATGCTGATCGGTGGTCGGTGGCTAAGGGACCACCACCCGCAGATCAGTGTCAGGTGAGCGCCTGGAAGCAGAGCACGAGAAGTAAAGAAGCACTGATCAGTCATCGGGGGTTTCCTGTTAACACACAGTTACGGTGGGATCTAGGCTCCCAGCGAGAGCTTTACGTAAGAAGCACAGATCAGTGATCGCCTATCGCCGTGTGTGAAGATCAGTGATCGCCTATCACTGTTTGTGAGGATGAGTAATCACCTATCGCCGTTTGTGAGGATCAGTAATCACCTATCGCCGTGTGTGAAGATGAGTAATCGCCTAGATTGCACATGATCGCCGTGTGTGGAGGTTAGGAGATCAGGTGGTCAGCAAGTCACCAAAAGGGTCACATCGCCGGGTATTTGAGAAGACTTGGCAAGCACTTGTTATATAGTCTAAATACAGAGGATAAGTGGCATATCTGCCACCATGTGTAGTGTGGGTCGTGATACCCAGTGTTAATCAGTTCATCATGATAAGGTTGCGCCCAGGGTAGCCTGTGCACTAAGCTACTCCCTGTGTGGATAACTTAGTCGCAGGAGCAAAGTAGAAGTAACGTTTCAACTGCAGGTACTCCAGATGCTGACACGTGTATGACCAGATGTTGTCCATGTGTCAAGAGGAATAACCGTCAAGAGAGAGAAAGACTCAGGTATATATACGAAATTCTTAACGGAATTTAGGGAGAGATTCATTTTTGGTTGTGATTCACTTGTACACGGTTCTGAGTTTTCTTTGAAGTTCTTTGTTGATTCAATCACTGACTTGAGCGTCGGAGCGCAACCGGCCGCAGAGGCGCCATACTGTTCTTTCAGGTTTCTTGGAGGATTGTCAGGTGAAGGTCATTGTTGTGCTTGGCGGGAAGCTGGTGAGGACGAGGTTCGAGAAGGAGAAGCTCTAACGCTTTGGTCAAGAGGCTGGATCATCAGGCGCCCACCGTGGGGCCGTGTAAACTGTGATTCCCATCCACAGTTGAGTTTGTGAGGTTTTCGGTAGTTTCTGTTCGATTGCTTGCTGCTACAATCGTTTTTCGGAGGTTTTAACCGTTTGAATCGAAGTTCAATCGGTGAAGAGTGGTTTTCTGGAGGTTTAGACCGTTTGAATTGAAGTTCAATCGGTGAAGAGTGGTTTTCTGGAGGTTTTTACCGATTGATTCCTGGATTGATCGTTGTGCGAAGGAAGTTGTGTGCGAAGGAAGTTGTGTGCGAAGGAAGTTGAAGGTTTCTTGAGCGCTGTTGCGAGATAGGTTTTGCATGTTGAAAGGCAACTGTGTGAGATTAGTAGAAGTTTCATGAGGAAAATGAGGACAACCAGATCTAGTTCAGTTGCGCCACAATCTGGAGAGAATAACGTGACGATGTCGCAAATACTGGAGATGATGCGTGTTCTGCAAGAAAATGTGGCAGCATCGCGCGTCGAGCAGACAAAGATGCACGACGACCTGGTCGCTTCTCAGGCCAGGAACGAAGAGTTGAGTAAGGTTAATGAAGAGTTACGTCAGGCTCTTCGTGAGTAGAGGGAGAGTGCGACGACCAGCGGAGGTGCGCCACCGTCTCCGCCACGAGTTTTTCCAATGCCATGCTCGCAGGCGATCATGGATGCTGCGATTCCTGCAAACATCACGGTGATGAAGGCCTCCTTCACTAGAGTGGAAGATCCAAAGGCTCACCTTACCGCGTTTCATACGCAGATGATGCTGTCGGGAGGATCGGATGCGGCACTCTCCACAGCACAATGTTGGATTGGTTTGTAAACATACCTACTGGACACATCTCCAGTTTCCAGCAATTCTCCAAGCTTTTCGTCGATCAGTACATTGTGAATAAGGCACCGCCTATGGTATCGTATGACCTGTTCGACGTAAGGCAATTCCAGGGGGAATCCTTGAAGGACTATCTGAATAGGTTTGGAGCTCAGATAGTCCGACTACTAGGTAAAGATGAGGAGATGTTCGTGCACGCCTTCAAGAAGGGCGTGCTACCTGGACCCTTCAGTGAATCGTTAATCAGGAGCCACCCTGCAACGTTTGTAGAGATTCGGCGACGTGCTGTGGCTAACATCGCCGCTGAGAATGAAGTGATAGAGAAGAGAGGGAATATGGCTCCTGCGAAACCACGCGCCCAAGCCAAGACTCAGCCTCAGAAGGTGTTGGAAATGGCGGCGGTGAAAAAGGATCAAAGGACATACCGTCCTTATGATCTAAAGAAAAACAAAGGCGATGGCAGTAATAGAGGAAAAGGGCCAGGTCGCCCGAGGGAATTCAAGCACCCTTCGAGGCATGAATTCGTGATGGGATTGGCGGACCTGATCGCCATCCCCAATATAGCAGCCAAGCTGAAGGTGCCTGAAAAGGTGTCGGATAAGGTATTGGGGCCAAAGCCAGACGCGTGGTGTGAATTCCACAAAAGTTTTGGCCACACCCTTGATTCCTGCCTGTTGCTGGGATACCAACTCGACGAGTTGGTTAGAAGTGGATTTCTGAAGGACTATTTGCTGGAGAAGAAGGCAGCAAATGCGTCGAGCTCGCATCCGGCGAGCAGCGAGGGCCAACAACATGAAGTGCCCATTCACGGGGAAATCCACACTATAGCTGGGGGTTTCTCAGGAGGTTGGTGCACTGCGTCACAACTCAAGAAATATGCTCGATCGGTGATGGCGGTGGAAGCATTCGAGGACCACTCGCCCGATGTGGACATCACGTTTACCAAAGAAGACCTTAGGGATGTTGTACCACACGACAACGATCCTATAGTGATCTCGCTTGTCACGGCAGGAAGGAAGATCCATCGAGTGCTGGTCGATCAGGGAAGTTCGGCTGATGTTATGTTCTGGCCAACTTTCAATAAATTGCAGCCACCCCTTGACCAGCTGAGACCTTATGGAGGATGTTTGTATGGTTTCGCTGGCGATCAAGTGGAGGTCAGGGGGTATATTGAGTTGAGAACCACATTCAAGGATGATGCGGCTTCAAGAACGGAGAAAATCAAGTACCTTGTGGTGAATGCCCCATCAGCATACAACATCTTGTTAGGGAGGCCAACTCTCAACCGGATAGGGGCGGTGCCTTCAACAAGGCACATGAAGGTTAAACTCCCTTCAATGGAATGTGTGGTAATAACCCTGCGATCTGATCAAAAGGAGGCAAAGAAGTGTTACGAAAACAGCCTCAAGAACAGGCGATCAGTAAGCTACGTCACAACCACACTGCATCCTGGCGTGAAATCAAGGCGAGAAGGGGGGCAAGTCATCGATGTTGCGATGGAGGTGATCGCCGAGGGGAATGCACGTATGGTAGGTGTAAGGACCTGTAAAATTAAATTGGAATAAGAAGGAATATATTTTAAATGAATTCTAAGTATGTTTTTATTTAAAATAAAAAGGAAGGAAAGTGTAGCTTAGAAGACTATGAGATCGCCTGGTTAGTACATAATCGCCTGTCGCCTAGACTACACATAATCGCCAATCGCCTATGGTGCACATGATCGCCGAAAGTGCACTCAGCATGTGGTCAGGATACTGGATCAACCATAGTGGGTTCCAAAAACCACGTGTATCAAGGTGTGTGTTAAGCCTTAGATACGCTGTGCATGCGAAGCTCTATGCTTGAGCATAAGGAAATCGTCCTTAGTGTTGCATGCATGGGCGCACGAGGAGTAGTGCTGATCTACTCTTGGAAATGTGAAGCTACCGACGTCACCAAGTCATGTGGAGATGATACCTTGGACGTAACATAGTGGGATGAAGAACCTTCAGCAACGCGTGGCGATTTGTCGTCGGGCATCGCCAGGGCGCGAGGCATGCGGGCATCGCCGGGCGCGAGGCATGCGGGCATCGCCGGGCGTGAGGCATGCGGGCATCGCCAGGCCGCGAGGCATGCGGGCATCGCCAGGGCGCGAGGCATTGCGGGCATCGCCAGGGCGCGAGGCATGCGGTCATCGCCAGGGCGAGACGTCGGTCGTCTCCCAGGGAGAGACATCGGTCGTCCGCTAGGATGAGACATCGGTGGATAGTCATCGCACGAGAGGTCATCGGTGGAAGGTTATCGCGCGATGTCGAGTTTCACACAAATAAGGTGGGACCCAGGCTCCCTGCATGAGACGTCCTGCACGCGCGACACGTAGACAAAAAAAGGTGGTTCAGAATAGTGACATCAGAGAGTTGGCATGCGCAGAGGCACGCGTGGTCGTACTGTTCAGGGAAGCGTGCACGCAAGCTCCCCTGCAGAGTGGGTGGTGGCAGCGGCATTTGTGGACAAGTTGGTTTAGATTCAAAAACTCACTTCTGAGAGGGAGAACGTTGTTGTGGTTCAAGAGTGACAGAGTGAGTTCACCTTCATCCTTCTCTTTTCTCTCCTTCGCGCTGCGATTCAGACATCCTCAAGCACCAGTGCGACGAGCGACGACTGCACTTGGATACCTGGGGAGTTCTCTACGAGTTTTCCGTCAGTACGCTAGAACAGAGCTAAGGCATCTTTAAGCTTCGGTGGGTTTTGGAGCTCTTGGTGTTTTGCGCAAGTCCAGGTAAGGGAAGCTAGCATTTTCGTTTATAAAAACGTTAGGCGAGTAGGTTCTGAAGTGAGGGCGACGTGGTCGCCGGTTTTCATATGCTTTTCACAATACTCTGTTTTTATGTGTGGGGCGACGTGATCGCCGGTTTTAATGCTGTTTTCGAAATCCCCTGTTTTAGTGTCGTTTGAAACTATTTGAGATTGAAATGTGATATTCAAAAATCTGAACCTTGGAATGACTGTTGCTGTGATTGGGATCGTTCATTTAAGTGTTATATGAAGTGTTGAATGTTGTGAATGTGAGATCAAGGCATAGTATTTTCAGGAAAGAAAATACTGTGTAAGATCGTGTAGGATGTGCATTGATCGGTGATTTCTATAATGAGATATCCTGACTCTCCTGAGATAATGAAATCATGTAGATGAAGTTATTCAGGCGTTGAGAGTCGATGGAGGTTCATACGTATGGGTAAGTTGTTTGAAAGATAACTACTTGACCTGTTGTGTGGATTCACCCTATCATACTAGGAGAGTGATGAGATTGAGATTGAGATTATGTTGATGCGCATAGCTGTGGAAACTTTACAGCAGTGTAGTATGACAGGTGCAGATCTCTGAGTCTAGTCAATGCACGTGTCTTCCGGAAGTAGTGTCAAGTGTCTGTGTGTGATGAGTCAGTGGAAGTCTGACGTGAGAGATGAGAAACATTGAAATTGATAGACACTTGATGAATTATGTGAATTAAACGACTCTTGAGGAATTGTGAAATATGTGATTACTAGATGGTCATGTGAAGGGAATGAGAAAGTTGATGGTTTTTACGTGGGTGTCTTAAATTTGTTTTATCTTGATTTTAAAGTTCATATCTAAATTCTCTTTCAAATATCTAGCTTACCCTGTGTTTTTGGTGTTGTGTTTGGCTTTTTCTTAAACATGTGATGATCGTGTATAATTTACACGGGAGCAGATGATGTTGCAGGAAGTAGAGCTCCTCAGTGAGTGGTCGCCAGAAGGAGATTGCCTGTTTCTGTTTCTGTTAGGCGATCACCCCTTTTTCTGTTTCTGATAGGAGATCGCCTTTTCTGTTCGGAGATCGCTTGTTTTTTTTCTATTTTGCTGTATTTTGTTTAAGTTTTGGAAAACTGACCATTATGTATTAAACTCCCTGTGAGGAGAAATTTCATTACATATATATATATTTATGTTCACTTCGATATTATGGTTTTACCTTTATTTCATTATATAAATAAGAAAAGCATTTTGGCGGGATGTTACATTAATGGTATCAGAGCAGTTCGTCCTTAGGATGACCTGAGGGCTGTGGATCCATTGTGTTTCTTCTGCTCATAAAATTTATTTGAGTTTTAAATAACAACTATAGTGAAAGGTTTTCAAACGTTTTTGTATCGAAATTTTGTGTGTGCTTTAGTGAATATATGCCCTAACTGAAAATCTTAGTATTAAGAATGAGAGGATCTTGATAAAGTAGTGAGGGTGCACACTCATAACTGGATTGAGATGATTCTCAATCTTAATTCCAAAGGTTTGATGTTTAGCATACATTGAATTCTGGTGTGATTTATTTCATTTTATTGAGTGTTTTTGTAATTGATTGAAAGTGGTTGTTTGGATTGATGGTTGTATACCAGTAGCTGTTCTGGTGTTTTGCTTGAGGTTATAAGTATTATGATTCTGTTGATGAACTCAAATTCTTAATGACTTTGAGATGCTGACCTTTGTAAGGTCTAGAGGTTACCTCCTGAATGAATTGATTTCTTATCGATCTCATTCTTGTAGTTGTAGGGAATATAGAAACCTATAGTTTCAAAATCTGAAACGAAGAAGATGGCACGTAGACCTCCTACCCCTCCCCAATCTTCTTTGGAAATGAGCCAGATTGCCAAGGCTATTGAGATGATGGCAACTGCCATCCAACAACAGAATGCAGCAATGGCTCAGAATCATCAATCTGCAATGCACCATTGGGAAACTGCTCGGTCGGCTGAGACAAATTCCCACGTCGGTCAGCCTCAGGAACAGATGGGACTGACCGAGTTCATGAGGCACAACCCACCCAAGTTCAGTGGGAATGCTACCCCTGATCAAGCAGATCAGTGGGTCAGGGAGTTGGAGAAAATCTTTAGGGCGACCTCCTGCCCTGAAGAGAAGAAATTGGTGTTCGCCACCTATCTGCTATCTGGAGAGGCCGAGTTCTGGTGGATGGGAGCTCAGCAGATGATGGAAGCCAGAGCTGAAGTGTTAGACTGGGAGAGCTTTAGGGTGAAATTTCTGGAAAAATACTTCCCAGATAGTGCAAGATTTGCGAGGGAAGCAGAATTCCTCAGATTGGAGCAGGGGGAGATGTCAGTGAATGCTTATGTTGCTCGGTTTGAGTATCTCGCCCGATTCTACACCCAGGCGACCTCTGAGGCTTGGAGGTGTAGGAAGTTCGAAGAAGGACTGAAGCATGGGCTGAAGAGGACCATAGCCCCGATGTGCATCAGGGAATTTCACGCCTTAGTAGAGAAGGCAAAGATGGTGGAGACCCTGGAAAAGGGTGATTCTCGGGTGATCAGGTCACACCCAGGGGGTTCTTCCAGTGGGAAGGCCAAGGTGCAGCACCCACAAAGCAAGCCCTATGCGAGACCTCCACCACATCGGGCAGGAGCAGCGTCATCCCAGTTTCAGCAGCAACAACCTTGGAAACCTAAGTGTTTCCATTGTGGTGGACCACACACGCCCAATGTGTGCCCCAAGAAGGCTTCGGAGAGAAGGTGTTTTGCATGTCAAAAGACGGGACACGTTGCTAGAGATTGTCCTACCCAGAATAGGATGACTCAACCCGTTGGTCCTCAGCAGTTGAGGAATGGAGGCAGTAGACCTCAAGCAGCAGGGAGGGTGTTTGCCATGACAGGAGCAGAAGCGTCTCAGTCAGGTAACCTAGTGCAAGGTGTTTGTTTTATAGCTGGTAGAGGTGTAAAAGCCTTGTTTGATTCTGGAGCGACACACTCCTTTGTGTCAAGCCTGTGTGTAGCCGAGTTGGGCCTTCTAGTGAAGGAGTTACCGTTTGAACTGTTGGTCTCTACACCTGCGTCAGGACAGGTGTTGACCTCTACAGTTTGCCCTGAATGTCCAGTGATAGTAGAGGGACGCAGGTTCAAAGTAAACTTGATCTGCCTTCCTCTTCAGGACCTGGATGTTATCCTGGGAATGGATTGGCTATCTGCCAATCACGTTCTCATAGACTGCGGTAGTCAGAAAATAGCGTTTCTAGACCTCCAAGAGTCAGATATGATATCTGCTCAGCATGGGTGGTCGGAGTTGGAAAAAGGGGCGAGGTGCTTCGTGATCCTAGCTCGGTTGGAAGTGAAGAATGAAGAGGACGTAAGCAGGATACATGTGGTGAAAGATTTCATGGATGTATTTCCAGAAGAAGTACCTGGATTACCTCCTAAGAGAGAAGTGGAATTCTCTATTGATTTGGTACCTGGAGCTGGACCAGTGTCAATGGCACCTTACAGGATGGCTCCAGCCGAGTTGGTGGAATTAAAGAAGCAAGTGGAAGAGTTGTTAGAAAAACAATTCATCAGACCCAGTGTATCTCCATGGGGGGCTCCAGTGCTCCTAGTTAAGAAAAAGGATGGAGGGTCTCGGCTGTGTATAGATTACAGGCAGTTGAACAAGTTGACCATCAAGAACAAGTACCCCCTACCTAGAATTGACGATTTGATGGATCAAATACATGGGGCCTCGGTGTTCTCAAAGATTGATCTGAGATCGGGGTACCACCAAATTTTGGTAAAAGATGAAGATGTTCAAAAGACAACATTTAGGTCTCGTTATGGGCACTATGAGTATGTGGTGATGCCGTTTGGAGTAACAAATGCTCCAGCTCTATTCATGGACTACATGAATAGGATTTTTCGCCCTTTCTTGGATAAATTTGTGGTAGTCTTCATAGACGACATACTCATTTATTCAAGGACCGAGGAAGAACATGAAGAACATCTGAGGACAGTGTTGGAGATTCTGAGGGAGAAGCAACTCTATGCCAAGTTCTCTAAGTGTGAGTTCTGGCTGAAGGAAGTCAACTTCTTAGGACACGTGATATCTGCTCGGGGGATCTCAGTGGATCTAGCCAAGGTAGAGGCAGTGCTGCAGTGGGAACGTCCTAAGACACTCACTGAGATAAGGAGCTTTGTGGGTTTAGCTGGCTACTATCGGAGGTTTATTGAGGACTTTTCCAAGGTAGTGGCTCCTTTAACACAGTTGACCCGCAAGGATCAACCTTTTGCTTGGACCGACCGATGTGAGCAGAGCTTCATGGAACTAAAGGAAAGGTTGACTAGTGCTCCAGTGCTGGTGATCCCAGAGGTAGGAAGACCTTTTGATGTCTACTGCGATGCTTCACATCAGGGTTTGGGATGTGTTTTGATGCAAGAGAAAAGAGTGGTTGCATATGCTTCAAGGCAACTAAAAGTTCATGAGAGAAACTATCCTACTCATGATTTGGAGTTGGCGGCTGTGGTGTTTGCCTTGAAGATTTGGAGGCACTATTTATATGGAGCTCGGTTCCAGGTGTTCAGCAACCATAAGAGCCTGAAATACCTGTTTGATCAGAAGGAACTAAACATGAGACAAAGAAGGTGGATGGAGTTTCTAAAGGACTATGATTTTCAACTCATGTATCATCCAGGGAAGGCCAATGTAGTGGCAGATGCTTTGAGTAGAAAATCAATACAAGTAGCCACCATGATGATGGAAGAGCAGAAACTGATCGAGCAATTCAGAAACTTAAACCTTGGGGTAGAATTTCATGTAAATCACATTAGTTGTAGTAAGCTAGCTATAACTAATGACTTCCTTGGAGTGATAAAGGATAAGCAGTTGGAGGACCCTAGTCTAAAGCGTACTGTGGAGTCACTAGGGACCGACCAGGCTAAAGACTTTGTGATGGGCGATGATGGGGTCTTGAGATTTAATGGCAGAATTTGCATACCTGCAAATGAAGAGTTGAAGAAGATGATCCTAGAGGAAGGTCACAAGAGTCGCCTTAGCCTACATCCAGGCATGAACAAGATGTACCATGACTTGAAGGAGTCATTTTGGTGGTCGGGCATGAAGAAAGACATCGCCCAGTATGTTACAACCTGCTTGACATGTCAGAAGGCGAAGATAGAGCATCAAAGACCTGGCGGGTTGTTACAGCAACTGGATATCCCTGAGTGGAAATGGGACAGCATTGCCATGGATTTTGTTACCCATTTACCCAGATCGGTAAAGGGTCATGATGCAATCTGGGTCATCATTGATCGGCTGACGAAGAGTGCCCACTTTCTCCCAGTGAATATGAGGATGCCTATGGCCAAGTTGGCACAGTTGTACATCAAAGAAATAGTGAGGCTGCATGGAGTGCCTTCCAGCATTGTTTCAGATAGAGATCCCAGGTTCACTTCACGATTTTGGCAGACTTTACAAGATTGCTTGGGAACTAAGTTGAGAATGAGCTCGGCATATCATCCTCAAACAGATGGACAGTCAGAGAGAACGATCCAGTCCTTGGAAGATCTACTGAGGACGTGCGTCTTGGATCAATTGGGAAGTTGGGATGAGGTGTTGCCGCTGGTGGAGTTTACCTATAATAACAGTTATCACGCCAGCATAGGGATAGCGCCATACGAAGCCTTGTATGGAAGGAAATGCAGAACTCCATTGTGCTGGTATAGATAAAAGACGACCGAGAAGGTGCAACAGATAAAAGACAGGATGAGAGCATCTCAAAGTAGGCAGAAATCCTATACAGATCAGAGGAGAAAACCTTTGGAGTTTGCTGCTGGAGACCATGTGTTCATGAGAGTGACACGAACCAAGGGTGTAGGACGGGCGATAAGATCAAAGAAGTTGTCCCCTAAGTTCGTGGGACCATATCAGATCTTAAGGAGGATTGGTCCAGTGGCTTATGAGATCGCCCTACCTCCCCATTTAGCGAATCTGCACAATGTCTTTCACGTATCACAGCTGAGGATGTACATGGCAGACCCTAGTCATGTGCTGGAAGTGAACGATGTGCAGATTAGGGATGACTTGTCCTTTGAAGCGAAACCAGTCAGGATTGACAATCGGCAAAGTAAACAGCTCAGAGGCAAGACCATCAACATGGTGAAAGTGGTGTGGGATGAGAGATCGGGTGATTCAACTTGGGAGTTAGAAGAACCCATGAGAGAAGCCTATCCATACCTCTTTTCCTTGTAATTCAATTTTCGAGGACAAAAATTTTTCTTGTTGGGGAGAATGTAAGGACCTGTAAAATTAAATTGGAATAAAAAGGAATATATTTTAAATGAATTCTAAGTATGTTTTTATTTAAAATAAAAAGGAAGGAAAGTGTAGCTTAGAAGACTATGAGATCGCCTGGTTAGTACATAATCGCCTGTCGCCTAGACTACATTTAATCGTCAATCGCCTATGGTGCACATGATCGCCGAAAGTGCACTCAGTATGTGGTCAGGATACTGGATCAACCATAGTGGGTTCCAAAAACCACGCGTATCAAGGTGTGTGTTAAGCCTTAGATACGCTGTGCATGCGAAGCTCTATGCTTGAGCATAAGGAAATCGTCCTTAGTGTTGCATGCATGGGCGCACAAGGAGTAGTGCTGATCTACTCTTGGAAATGTGAAGCTACCGACGTCACCAAGTCATGTGGAGATGATACCTTGGACGTAACATAGTGGGATGAAGAACCTTCAGCAAGGCGTGGCGATTTGTCATCGGGCATCGCCAGGGCGTGAGGCATGCGGGCATCGCCGGGCGCGAGGCATGCGGGCATCGCCAGGGCACGAGGCATGCGGGCATCGCCAGGGCGCGAGGCATTGCGGGCATCGCCAGGGCGCGAGGCATGCGGTCATCGCCAGGGCGAGATGTCGGTCGTCTCCTAGGGAGAGACATCAGTCGTCCGCCAGGATGAGACATCGGTGGATAGTCATCGCGCGAGAGGTCATCGGTGGAAGGTTATCGCATGATGTCGAGTTTCACACAGATAAGGTGGGACCCAGGCTCCCTGCATGAGACGTCCTGCACGCGCGACACGTAGACAAAAAAAGGTGGTTCAGAATAGTGACATCAGAGAGTTGGCATGCGCAGAGGCACGCGTGGTTGTACTGTTCAGGGAAGCGTGCACGCAAGCTCCCCTGCAGAGTGGGTGGTGGCAGCGGCACTTGTGGACAAGTTGGTTTAGATTCAAAAACTCACTTCTGAGAGGGAGAACGTTGCTGTGGTTCAAGAGTGACAGAGTGAGTTCACCTTCATCCTTCTCTTTTCTCTCCTTTGCGCTGCGATTCAGACATCCTCAAGCACCAGTGCGACGAGCGACGACTGCACTTGGATACCTGGGGAGTTCTCTACGAGTTTTCCGTCAGTACGCTAGAACAGAGCTAAGGCATCTTTAAGCTTCGGTGGGTTTTGGAGCTCTTGGTGTTTTGCGCAAGTCCAGGTAAGGGAAGCTAGCATTTTCGTTTATAAAAATGTTAGGCGAGTAGGTTCTGAAGTGAAGGCGACGTGGTCGCCGGTTTTCATATGCTTTTCACGATACTCTGTTTTTATGTGTGGGGCGACGTGATCGCCGGTTTTAATGCTGTTTTCGAAATCCCCTGTTTTAGTGTCGTTTGAAACTGTTTGAGATTGAAATGTGATATTCGAAAATCTGAACCTTGGAATGACTGTTGCTGTGATTGGGATCGTTCATTTAAGTGTTATATGATGTGTTGAATGTTGTGAATGTGAGATCAAGGCATAGTATTTTCAGGAAAGAAAATACCGTGTAAGATCGTGTAGGATGTGCATTGATCGGTGATTTCTATAATGAGATATCCTGACTCTCCTGAGATAATGAAATCATGTAGATGAAGTTATTCAGGCGTTGAGAGTCGATGGAGGTTCATACGTATGGGTAAGTTGTTTGAAAGATAACTACTTGACCTGTTGTGTGGATTCACCCTGTCATACTAGGAGAGTGATGAGATTGAGATTGAGATTATGTTGATGCGCATAGCTGTGGAAACTTTACAGCAGTGTAGTATGACAGGTGCAGATCTCTGAGTCTAGTCAATGCACGTGTCTTCCGAAAGTAGTGTCAAGTGTCTGTGTGTGATGAGTCAGTGGAAGTCTGACGTGAGAAATGAGAAACATTGAAATTGATAGACACTTGATGAATTATGTGAATTAAACGACTCTTGAGGAATTGTGAAATATGTGATTACTAGATGGTCATGTGAAGGGAATGAGAAAGTTGATGGTTTTTACGTGGGTGTCTTAAATTTGTTTTATCTTGATTTTAAAGTTCATATCTAAATTCTCTTTCAAATATCTAGCTTACCCTGTGTTTTTGGTGTTGTGTTTGGCTTTTTCTTAAACCTGTGATGATCGTGTATAATTTACACGGGAGCAGATGATGTTGCAGGAAGTATAGCTCCTCAGTGAGTGGTCGCCGGAAGGAGATCGCCTGTTTCTGTTTCTGTTAGGCGATCACCCCTTTTTCTGTTTCTGATAGGAGATCGCCTTTTCTGTTCGGAGATCGCCTGTTTTTTTTCTATTTTGCTGTATTTTGTTTAAGTTTTGGAAAACTGACCGTTATGTATTAAACTCCCTGTGAGGAGAAATTTCATTATATATATATATATATATATATATATATATATATATTTATGTTCACTTCGATATTATGGTTTTACCTTTATTTCATTATATAAATAAGAAAAGCATTTTGGCGGGATGTTACAGTAGGTGTTGAGGAAGGAGGTGGAAATGCTGATCGCCCTGAAGAGGCTAGGGAGACAGGGATCGCCAGAGCGGTGATCGCCAGTGAAAGGAGACTTTAACCAGTGGAAGAGTGGGTTGAAAGGAAGATAAAAGGCAAGGTCTTCAAGCTGGGGAAATCCCTAGAGCGTGAGGCACAAGACCAGATCGCCGGGGTGTTAGAGAGGCATCTGGACGCGTTTGCGTGGTCTGCTTCGGATATGCCTGGTATCGACCCTGATTTCTTGTGCCATCATCTGGCAATGGACCCCCAGGTTAGACCGGTGCGACAAAGAAGGCGAAAGTTCAACGAGGAGAAGAGGCAGGCGATCAGAGATGAAACGCAAAAGCTCCTCGCAGCAGGCCACATTCGGGAGATCCAATACCCCGAGTGGCTCGCTAATGTCGTGCTGGTTAAGAAGAGCAACGGGAAATGGCGCATGTGTGTCGATTTCACGGACTTAAACAAGGCTTGTCCAAAGGACTCATATCCTTTGCCAAGTATAGACGCCCTGGTTGACAGCGCAGCAGGGTGCAAATTGTTGAGCTTTCTGGATGCCTTCTCGGGGTATAATCAGATCAAGATGCATCCTATGGATGAGGAGAAGACTGCCTTCATGACAGAGAGATCGTGCTACTGCTACAAAGTGATGCCATTCGGGCTGAAGAACGCTGGGGCCACGTACCAGAGGTTAATGGATAAGGTACTTGCACCAATGCTGGGAAGAAATGTGCAGGCCTATGTTGATGATATGGTGGTGACTTCCCTGGAGAGGAGCAGCCACGTCTCGGACCTGGAAGAGTTGTTTGTCACGATAGCCAAATATAAGCTGAAACTGAATCCAGAGAAGTGCATTTTTGGTGTGGAGGCGGGAAAATTTCTAGGTTTTCTTTTGACTGAAAGAGGAATAGAGGCAAACCCCGATAAGTGTGCTGCTATTATGGCGATGAGAAGCCCAGCTACGGTGAAGGAGGTGCAGCAGCTTACAGGTCGGATGGCTGCTCTCTCGCGCTTTGTGTCAGCTAGCGGCGAGAAGGGCCACCCTTATTTTCAATGTTTTAAAGAGAAACAACAGGTTTGTCTGGACCAAGGAGTGTGAAGAAGCTTTCGTGAAGCTTAAAGTATATTTAGCAAGCCTGCCGGTGCTGTGCAAACCGTTAGTTAGAGTGCCTCTCAGGTTGTATTTCGCTGTGACTGAGAGGGCGGTGAGTGCGGTGCTTGTCCAAGACCAAAATCAGGTCCAGAAGCCTATTTATTTTGTGAGCAAGGTGCTATAAGGTCCTGAAGTGAGGTATCAGGCCTTGGAGAAAGCTGCTTTAGCAGTTGTGTTTTCGGCGAGGAGGTTGCGTCATTACTTCCAGAGCTTCACTGTCCTGATAATGACCGATTTGCCCATTCAGAAGGTTCTGAAGAAACCTGATGTAGCTGGAAGAATGGTGAAGTGGGCGGTAGAACTGTTAGAGTTCGACATTAAATATGAACCCCGAAGGCCAATTAAGGGGCAGATTTTCGCTGATTTCGTCGTCGAGCTCTCATCAGAGGCAACTCATGTCAAAGGAGATGACTTTCATTGGGTCCTTTCGGTAGATGGATCGTCGAACCAGCAGGGTAGCGGTGCTGGAGTCATTCTGGAGGGGCCCAACGGCGTGCTGATAGAACAGTCCCTAAGGTTCGCTTTCAAAGCCAGCAACAATCAAGCAGAATATGAGGCATTGATTGCAGGTATCTTGTTAGACAAGGAGATGGGGGCTAAAGTGTTGGTGGCCAAGAGTGACTCGTTGCTGGTCACAGGGCAAGTAGGGGGCGAGTTCCAAGCCAAGGACCCACAGATGGCGGCTTACTTGGCATATGTGCAGGAGTTGAAGAGTTCTTTTACCCAATTTGAGGTAGTGCATGTACCAAGGGAGCAAAATGCCCGAGCTAACTTGCTGGCCAAGCTCGCTAGTTCGGGCAAGGGGGGCAGACAGAGGACTGTTATTCAAGAAACATTGAAGACACTAAGGGCGTTTGTGGCAGATCACCAGGTGCTTCAAGTGAGTAAGTCGACAGGGGGAACAGCGAGGAGTCACAGGTCTTTGACTCAGGAGACCTTGAGAACGCCAAGGATAAGGGCATATCCTGTGGATGAAATGAACGTCGCGTAGGTCTGTGCCACACATAAGCCAGATACACTGATTACACAGTACCAGCGTTACTTAGCTGACGGCTTGCTCCCAGTAGATCCGGCAGAGTCCAGGAAGATCAAGAAGAACTCTGCCAGGTTTACCATGATAGATGGTGAGTTGTACAGGTTTGGGTTCACACACCCACTCCTGGTGTGTGTACATGGGGAGAAATGCACGAGGATTATGGCTGAGCTCCATGAAGGCATATGCGGGAGTCACATCGGGGGTCGAGCTCTAGCTGCTAGAACTCTTCGTGCAGGATATTACTGGCCGACAATGAGAGAGGATTGCAAGAGGTACACCCAGTGTTGCAAGCAGTGCCAGAACCACGCCGATTGGCACAAGGCGCCTCCAGAAGAGCTTAAGTCGATTCATAGCCCTTGGCCATTCCATACAAAGGGAATCGACATTCTGGGGCCCTTTCCAATGGCGATCAGGCAAAGGAAATACTTGGTGGTGGCGATCGAGTACTTCACTAAGTGGATTGAAGCAGAGCCAGTTGCCCAAATCACGGCACCCAAGATTGAAAACTTTGTGTGGAAGAACATTGTGTGCCGATTTGGGGTGCCTAAGCGTCTAGTATCGGATAATGGGACTCAGTTTGCAAGCCACCTGTTGAAGAAGCTGTGTGAGGATGTGGGAATTCAACAAGTGTTTGCATCCGTTGAGCACCCACAGACGAATGGCCAGGTAGAATCCGCTAATCGGGTTCTGTTGAGAGGTTTGAAGAGGAGATTAGATAAAGCCAAAGGATCGTGGGATGATGAGGTACCTCGCATAATTTGGGCGTACCACACAACTGAGCAGTCAGGCACCCATGAAACCCCTTTTAGTTTAGTGTATGGCTGTGATGCGATGATTCCAGTCGAAATCCAGGAGAGCTCACCGAGATTTCAACACTTTGTAGCAGAAGAATCAAATGAAGAAAGAAGAATGAACCTGGATTTACTGGATGAGGTCAGAGAGGAAGCAAGAGTGAAAGCTGAAGCGATAAAAAGAAGAATAGAACGAAGGTACAGTTCTAGAGTAATACCGATGTAGTTCAGAAGCGACGATCTGGTGATGAGGAAGGCCCACCAGTACGAAATGGAGAATAAGTTGTCACCCAAGTGGATAGGACCGTTAAGAATAACCGAAGCACACGGGAACGGCGCCTACCGCTTGGAGACACTAGAAGGAGGGGCTATTCCTCGTACTTGGAACGCCACACACCTCAAATTTTATTTCAGTTAAAGTTTTGTAAGTAGTGCAAACTCAGGGGAATCATAAATAGTTTTGTAAAAACAGTTACAAGGGGGCACTCTTTTTTCCCTAAGGAGGGTTTTTAACGAGGCCACCCAAGAGATAAGATATTCAAAATTGAAATTTTGAAGTATACTAAAGTTTGTGTGCATATCGTCTTAAAGAAGTTTTTGAAAAACCTTATCACCTAAAGTTGTAAGGACCTGAAATTTATTGGAATGAAAGAGTATGTTTTAAGTAAATTCTAAGTATGTTTTATCTAAGTTAAAAAGGAAGGAAAGTGTAGTCTGGAAAAAACTATAAGAGTTCCTTGTTTATACATCATCGCCGGTCGCCTGCTACACATGAGCGCCAGGTGGACGTCGCGCGGGCGCGAGAGGCATGCAGGCATCGCGCGGGCGCGAGAGGCATGCAGGCATCGCGCGGGCGCGAGAGGCATGCAGGCATCGCGCGGGCGCGAGAGGCATGCAGGCATCGCGCGGGCGCGAGAGGCATGCAGGCATCGCGCGGGCGCGAGAGGCATGCAGGCATCGCGCGGGGCGCGAGAGGCATGCAGGCAACGCGCGGGCCCGAGAGGCATGCAGGCATCGCGCGGGCGCGAGGCATGTGGGCATTGCCAGGGCGCGAGGCATGTGGACGTGGCCAAGGCGCGAGAGTTATGAGGGCGTCGCCAGGGAAGACATCGGTCGTCTCCCAGAGGAAGACATCGGTCGTCTTCCAGGGCGAAGGAGACATCGGTCGTTCGCCAGGATGAGTCAGCAGTGGAAAGTTATCGCGCGACGTCGAGTTTCACACCTTGAAGGTAAGACCCAGACTCCCAGCATGAAGCGTAGTGCACGCACGCCACGTAGACAAAAAGGGTGGTTCAGAATAGTGACATCAGAATGTTGGCATGCGCGGGAGACACTCACGGTCGTACTGTTCAGAGCAGTGGCTGGCATGCACAAGCGACAACAGTGGCAGTACTGTTCAGAGCAGTGGTTGGCATGCACCAGAGACAACAGTGGTCGTACTGTTCAGGGCAGTGGTTCTCAGACTTCTCTGCAGAATGGGTGGTGGCAGCTGCTTTTGGTGGATAAGTTGGTTTAAGATGCAGAAAACCCACTGCTGAGAGAAAGAAAACGTTGCAGCCTTCAAAGAGAGAAAGAGTGAGTTACCTCCCTTCTCCTCCAGTTGCCTCCTTCGCGCTGCGATTCTAGCACCTTCACACGAGAGTACGACGAGCGACAGCCACCATTAGAGCACCTGGGCAGTTCTCTGCAAGTCCTTCAACCAGACGCAAAAACAGAGCCAAGGCGTTCTTCAAGCTTTGTTGGGTTTCGGAACTCTAGGTGTTTGCGCAAGTCCAGGTAAGGGAAGCTAGACCTCTTTTTCCATACAAGCCACAGTGTAGCTATCTCTGGAGTGAGGGCGACGTGGTCGCAATTTTTGTTTTCATCTGCGTAAAGTGCTCTGTTTGTGTGCTTGGGCGACGTGGTCGCCGGTTTTATATACAGTTTTCGAAACACCCTGTTTTTGAACTAGATCGCCGGTTTTGGCGCTGTTTTGCGAACTCCTTGTGTTTGATGTTGTTTTGAGAACTGCTTGAGATTTACATGAGATATTCGAGAATATGAATCCTTTGAAATGGCTATTGCTGTGATTGAAATCATTCTTTTAAGTGTGGCATGATGTCTTTGAATGCTGTGAATGTGGGATCGAGGCATAGTATTTTCAGGAAAGAAAATACCGTGTAAGATCTTGTGGTAGGTGCATTGATCGGTGATTCCTAAGGGGATATCCTGACTCTGCTGAGGTAATGAAATCACGTAGAGGAAGTTACTCAGTTGTTGAGAGTCGAAGGAGGTCTATATGATCGGCGTCTCGTGTGAAAAAGAACGAGCTCCGTCTGTCCTATGGATTAACCCTGTCATACCAGGAGAACTATGGTAACATTGAGATGATATATGCGCATGCTGTGTGGATTCACAGCGACCCTGTGTGGATTTCACAGTGGTGTGGTATGACAGGTGCAGATCTCTGAGTCTAATCAACGCACGAGTCAATCCGGAAGTAGTGTCAAGTGTCTTGTGTGGTGAGTCAGTGGAAAGTCTGACATGTGAAATGAGAAACTTGAATATTGATAGACACTTGATGCTGTATTGTGAAATGGAATGACTATGGGTGAATGTTGTGAAATGTGATTTTGGGCGATCAGCTGAATGCTATGAGCAGCTCTACGTTTTACATGGATATTTTGGAACTTGGTTTACTTGGATTTTCATGTTCTTGATTTAAACTTCTTTTAAATTATCTAGCTTACCCTTTTATCTGTTATTGTGGTTGTTTTCTCAAAACTGTGATGATCGTGTAATTGTTACACGGGAGCAGATGATTTTCCAGGAAGAAGAACCCTCTAGTGAGTGATCGCCGAGGAGGAGATCGCCGGTTTTCTGTCTCTATCGGGTGATCGCCTGTGTCTGCCTCCATCGGGTGATCGCCTGTTTTTTTCTGTCTTGATAGGAGATCGGTCTCGTCCGATAGGAGATCGGTTTCTTCCGATAGGAGATCGCCTGCTTTGTTTTTTTTTGTATTTTGTTTATGTTTCTGGAAAATTTTACCGAATTTGTATTAAACTCCCTAAGAGGAGCAACTTCATTTCATATATATAATATTTTGTTCATAGAATCTATTTGTTACCTTTATTTTCATTATATACATTTGTATAGTATTTTGGCGGGATGTTACATTAATGGTATCAGAGCAGTTCGCCTTAGGATGACCTGAGGGCTGTGGATCCATTGTGTTTCTTCTGCTCATAAAATTTATTTGAGTTTTAAATAACCACTATAGTGGAAGGTTTTCAAACGTTTTAGTTTTGAACTCTTGCGTGTGCTTGGGTGAACGTGTGCCTAACTGAAAATCTTAGTATTAAGAATAAGAAGGTCTTGATAAAGTGGTGAGGGTGCACACTCATAACTGGATCAAGATAATTCTTAATCTTAATTCCAAAGGTTTGATGTTTAGCCTACATTGAATTCTGGTGTGATTTTTTAGTGTTCTTGAATTTGACTGAGGTGGTAGTTTGGACTGATGTTTGCACACCAGTAACTGTTCTGGTGTTTTGTGTGAAGTTATAAGTGTTATGATTCTGTTGATGAACTCAAATTCTAGATGACTTTGAGATGCTGACCTTTGTAAGGTCTAGCTGTTACCCCTTGAATGAATTGATTCTTATCGATTTCATTCTTATAGTTGTAGGGAATATAGAAGTCAATAGATTCAGAAGATGGCACGTAGACCTGCTACCCCACCCCAACCTTCCTCAGAGATGAGTCAGATCGCCAAGGCCATCGAGATGATGGCGACTGCCATTCAGCAGCAGAATGCGGCGATGGCTCAGAACCATCAAGCTACAATGCACCACTGGGAGACTGCTCGGTCGGCTGAAACAAACTCCCACGTCGGTCAGCCCCAAGAACAGATGGGACTGGCCGAGTTCATGAGGCACAACCCACCTAAGTTCAGTGGGAATGCTACCCCTGACCAGGCAGATCAGTGGGTCAGGGAGGTGGAGAAAATCTTTAGGGCGACCTCCTGCCCTGAAGAGAAGAAGCTGTTGTTTGCCACGTATCTGCTATCAGGAGAAGCTGAGTTCTGGTGGATGGGAGCTCAGCAGATGTTGGAGGCCCGAGAGGATGTTCTGGATTGGGAGAGCTTCAGGGTGAAGTTCTTGGAGAAATACTTCCCAGACAGCGCCAAGTTTGCAAGGGAAGCTGAGTTCTTAAAGTTGGAGCAGGGGGACATGTCAGTAAACGCCTATGCTGCCCGTTTTGAGTACCTCGCCCGGTTCTATACCCAGGCGACCTCCGAGGCCTGGAGGTGTAGGAAGTTCGAGGAAGGGCTGAAGCATGGGCTGAAGAAGACCATAGCCCCGATGTGCATCAGGGAGTTCCACGCCTTAGTGGAGAAGGCGAAGATGGTGGAGACCCTGGAAAAGGGTGAGTCTCGGGTGATCAGGTCACACCCAGGAGGTCCTTCCAGTGGGAGAGCTAAGGCACAGCACCCACAAAGCAAACCCTATGCGAGACCTCCATCACATCGGGCAGGAGCAGCACCTCCCCAGTTCCAACAGCAACAACCTTGGAAACCTAAGTGTCTTCACTGTGGTGGACCACACGCCTCCAATGCTTGTTTCAAGAAGACTTCAGAGAGGAAATGTTTCGTCTGCCAAAGGACAGGGCACGTTGCTAGAGAGTGCCCTAGCAGGAATGGGGCGACCCAACCCAGTGGCTCCCAACAGTTGAGAAACGAGGGCGGCAGACCTCAGGCAACAGGGAGGGTGTTCGCCATGTCTGGAGCAGAGGCAGCTCAGTCAGGTAACCTCATCCAAGGTATTTGTTTTATTGCTGGTAGAGGTGTAAGGGCCTTGTTTGATTCTGGAGCGACACACTCCTTTGTGTCAAGCCTGTGTGTAGCCGAGTTGGGCCTCCTAGTGAAGGAGTTACCTTTCGAGCTGTTGGTCTCTACACCTGTGTCAGGACAGGTGTCGACCTCTACAGTGTGCCCTGAATGTCCAGTGATTGTAGAAGGACGCAGATTCAAGGTGAACTTGATCTGCCTACCTCTTCAGGACCTGGATGTCATCCTGGGAATGGATTGGTTAGCTGCCAATCACGTTCTCATAGACTGTGGTAGGCAGAAGGTAGCGTTTCCAGACCCCCAAGAACCGGATGTGTTGTCAGTTCAACAAGGGCGATCAGAGCTGGAAGGAGAGACGAGGTGCTTCGTAGTGCTCGCCCGGTTGGAAGTGGAGAATAAAGGGGACGTAAACAGGATACAAGTGGTGAAAGATTTCACAGATGTATTCCCAGAAGAGGTGCCTGGGTTACCCCCTAAGAGAGAAGTGGAATTCTCTATTGACTTGGTACCTGGAGCTGGACCAGTGTCAATGGCACCTTACAGGATGGCACCAGCCGAGTTAGTGGAGTTAAAGAAGCAAGTGGAAGAGTTGCTGGAGAAGCAGTTCATCAGACCCAGCGTATCTCCATGGGGAGCTCCAGTGCTCCTAGTCAAGAAGAAGGATGGAGGGTCTCGGCTGTGTATAGACTACAGGCAATTGAACAAATTGACCATCAAGAACAAGTACCCCCTACCTCGGATTGATGATTTGATGGACCAAATTCATGGGGCCTCGGTGTTCTCCAAGATTGACCTGAGATCGGGGTATCACCAAATCTTGGTAAAAGCTGAAGATGTTCAGAAGACAGCTTTTAGGTCTCGATATGGGCACTACGAGTATGTAGTGATGCCTTTGGAGTCACCAATGCTCCAGCTCTATTCATGGACTACATGAATAGGATCTTTCGCCCTTTCTTGGATAAGTTTGTGGTGGTCTTCATAGATGACATCCTCATTTATTCAAGGACCGAGGAAGAGCATGAGGAACACCTGAGGACAGTATTGGAAATACTGAGAGAGAAGCAGCTCTATGCCAAGTTCTCCAAGTGTGAGTTCTGGCTGAGGGAAGTCAACTTCTTAGGACACGTGATATCTGCCCAGGGGATCTCGGTAGATCCAGCCAAGGTAGAGGCAGTGCTGCAATGGGAACGTCCTAAGACAGTGACTGAGATAAGGAGCTTTGTGGGGTTGGCGGGCTACTATCGGAGGTTTATTGAGGATTTTTCCAAAGTAGTGGCTCCTTTAACACAACTGACCCGCAAGGACCAACCCTTTGCTTGGACCGACCGATGTGAGCAGAGCTTCAGGGAACTAAAGGAGAGGTTGACCAGTGCTCCAGTGCTGGTGATTCCAGAAGTAGGAAGACCTTTTGATGTCTTCTGTGATGCCTCACATCAAGGCTTGGGATGCGTCTTGATGCAAGAGAAGAGAGTGGTTGCATATGCTTCAAGGCAACTCAAGGTGCATGAGAGAAACTACCCTACTCATGATTTGGAGTTGGCAGCGGTAGTGTTTGCCTTGAAGATCTGGAGGCATTATCTTTATGGAGCTCGGTTCCAGGTATTCAGTGACCACAAGAGCTTGAAGTACCTGTTCGATCAGAAGGAACTAAACATGAGACAAAGAAGGTGGATGGAATTCCTAAAGGACTACGACTTTCAACTCATGTATCACCCAGGGAAGGCCAATGTAGTGGCAGATGCCTTGAGTAGGAAGTCTATACAAGTCGCCACCATGATGATGGAAGAGCAGAAACTGATCGAGCAGTTCAGAGACTTAAACCTTGGAGTGGAATTTCACGTGAATCACATTAGTTGTAGTAAGCTGACTATAACTAATGACTTCCTTGGGATGTTGAAGGATAAACAATTGGAGGACCCTAGCCTGAAGCGCACTGTGGAGTCACTAGGGACAGATCAGGCGAGAGGCTTTGAGATGGGCGATGATGGGATCTTGAGGTTTGATGGCAGAATTTACATACCTGCAAATGATGAGTTGAAGAAGATGATCCTAGAGGAAGGTCATAAGAGCCGCCTCAACCTTCACCCAGGCATGAACAAGATGTACCATGACTTGAAGGAGTCATTTTGGTGGTCAGGCATGAAGAGGGACGTCGCCCAGTACGTGGCAACCTGCTTAACGTGTCAAAAGGCGAAGGTAGAGCATCAAAGACCTGGCGGGCTGTTGCAGCAACTGGATATCCCCGAGTGGAAGTGGGACAGCATTGCCATGGATTTTGTCACCCATTTACCCAGATCGGTAAAGGGTCATGATGCAATCTGGGTCATCATTGATAGGCTGACGAAGAGTGCCCACTTCCTCCCAGTAAATATGAAGATGCCCATGGCCAAGTTGGCACAGCTGTACATCAAGGAGATTGTGAGGTTGCATGGAGTGCCTTCCAGCATCATTTCAGATAGAGATCCCAGGTTCACTTCACGGTTTTGGCAGACCTTGCAAGAGTGTTTGGGAACCAAGTTGAGGATGAGCTCTGCATATCATCCCCAAACAGATGGTCAGTCAGAGAGGACGATCCAATCTTTGGAAGATCTGCTGAGGGCATGCGTTTTGGATCAATTGGGAGGTTGGGAGGAGGTGTTGCCACTAGTGGAGTTTACCTATAACAATAGCTACCACGCCAGCATTGGGATGGCACCATATGAAGCCCTGTATGGGAGGAAATGCAGAACTCCCTTATGTTGGTACCAGGAGGGCGAGGCAGTCTTGGTTGGGCCAGAGTTGATTCAGCAGACGACCGAGAAGGTGAAGCAGATACAAAGCAGAATGAAAGCCTCTCAGAGTAGGCAGAAGTCCTATGCAGATCAGAGGAGAAAGCCTTTGGAGTTTGCTGCTGGAGATCACGTGTTCATGAAAGTGACACCAACCAAGGGTGTAGGGCGGGCGATCAGGTCAAAGAAGTTGTCCCCTAAGTTCGTGGGACCATATCAGATCTTAAGAAGGATTGGCCCAGTGGCGTATGAGATCGCCCTACCTCCCCATCTGGCGAATCTGCACAATGTGTTTCACGTGTCACAGCTGAGGAAGTACATGGCAGACCCTAGTCATGTGCTGGATGTAGACGACGTGCAGATTAGGGATGACTTGTCCTTTGAAGCCAAACCAGTCAGGATTGACGATCGGCAATGTAAACAGCTCAGGGGCAAGACCATCGACATGGTGAAAGTGGTGTGGGATGAGAAATCGGGGGATTCTACTTGGGAGTTAGAAGAACCCATGAGGGAGGCTTATCCATACCTCTTTTCCTTGTAATCCAATTTTCGAGGACGAAAATTTTTGTTGTTGGGGAGAATGTAAGGACCTGAAATTTATTGGAATGAAAGAGTATGTTTTAAGTAAATTCTAAGTATGTTTTATCTAAGTTAAAAAGGAAGGAAAGTGTAGTCTGGAAAAAACTATAAGAGTTCCTTGTTTATACATCATCGCCGGTCGCCTGCTACACATGAGCGCCAGGTGGACGTCGCCAGGGCGCGAGAGTTATGAGGGCGTCGCCAGGGAAGACATCGGTCGTCTCCCAGAGGAAGACATCGGTCGTCTTCCAGGGCGAAGGAGACATCGGTCGTTCGCCAGGATGAGTCAGCAGTGGAAAGTTATCGCGCGACGTCGAGTTTCACACCTTGAAGGTAAGACCCAGACTCCCAGCATGAAGCGTAGTGCACGCACGCCACGTAGACAAAAAGGGTGGTTCAGAATAGTGACATCAGAATGTTGGCATGCGCGGGAGACACTCACGGTCGTACTGTTCAGAGCAGTGGCTGGCATGCACAAGCGACAACAGTGGCAGTACTGTTCAGAGCAGTGGTTGGCATGCACCAGAGACAACAGTGGTCGTACTGTTCAGGGCAGTGGTTCTCAGACTTCTCTGCAGAATGGGTGGTGGCAGCTGCTTTTGGTGGATAAGTTGGTTTAAGATGCAGAAAACCCACTGCTGAGAGAAAGAAAACGTTGCAGCCTTCAAAGAGAGAAAGAGTGAGTTACCTCCCTTCTCCTCCAGTTGCCTCCTTCGCGCTGCGATTCTAGCACCTTCACACGAGAGTACGACGAGCGACAGCCACCATTAGAGCACCTGGGCAGTTCTCTGCAAGTCCTTCAACCAGACGCAAAAACAGAGCCAAGGCGTTCTTCAAGCTTTGTTGGGTTTCGGAACTCTAGGTGTTTGCGCAAGTCCAGGTAAGGGAAGCTAGACCTCTTTTTCCATACAAGCCACAGTGTAGCTATCTCTGGAGTGAGGGCGACGTGGTCGCAATTTTTGTTTTCATCTGCGTAAAGTGCTCTGTTTGTGTGCTTGGGCGACGTGGTCGCCGGTTTTATATACAGTTTTCGAAACACCCTGTTTTTGAACTAGATCGCCGGTTTTGGCGCTGTTTTGCGAACTCCTTGTGTTTGATGTTGTTTTGAGAACTGCTTGAGATTTACATGAGATATTCGAGAATATGAATCCTTTGAAATGGCTATTGCTGTGATTGAAATCATTCTTTTAAGTGTGGCATGATGTCTTTGAATGCTGTGAATGTGGGATCGAGGCATAGTATTTTCAGGAAAGAAAATACCGTGTAAGATCTTGTGGTAGGTGCATTGATCGGTGATTCCTAAGGGGATATCCTGACTCTGCTGAGGTAATGGAATCACGTAGAGGAAGTTACTCAGTTGTTGAGAGTCGAAGGAGGTCTATATGATCGGCGTCTCGTGTGAAAAAGAACGAGCTCCGTCTGTCCTATGGATTAACCCTGTCATACCAGGAGAACTATGGTAACATTGAGATGATATATGCGCATGCTGTGTGGATTCACAGCGACCCTGTGTGGATTTCACAGTGGTGTGGTATGACAGGTGCAGATCTCTGAGTCTAATCAACGCACGAGTCAATCCGGAAGTAGTGTCAAGTGTCTTGTGTGGTGAGTCAGTGGAAAGTCTGACATGTGAAATGAGAAACTTGAATATTGATAGACACTTGATGCTGTATTGTGAAATGGAATGACTATGGGTGAATGTTGTGAAATGTGATTTTGGGCGATCAGCTGAATGCTATGAGCAGCTCTACGTTTTACATGGATATTTTGGAACTTGGTTTACTTGGATTTTCATGTTCTTGATTTAAACTTCTTTTAAATTATCTAGCTTACCCTTTTATCTGTTATTGTGGTTGTTTTCTCAAAACTGTGATGATCGTGTAATTGTTACACGGGAGCAGATGATTTTCCAGGAAGAAGAGCCCTCTAGTGAGTGATCGCCGAGGAGGAGATCGCCGGTTTTCTGTCTCTATCGGGTGATCGCCTGTGTCTGCCTCCATCGGGTGATCGCCTGTTTTTTTCTGTCTTGATAGGAGATCGGTCTCGTCCGATAGGAGATCGGTTTCTTCCGATAGGAGATCGCCTGCTTTGTTTTTTTTTTGTATTTTGTTTATGTTTCTGGAAAATTTTACCGAATTTGTATTAAACTCCCTAAGAGGAGCAACTTCATTTCATATATATAATATTTTGTTCATAGAATCTATTTGTTACCTTTATTTTCATTATATACATTTGTATAGTATTTTGGCGGGATGTTACAACAGTGATTCGAGGTAGGAGTAAAATGAATGTGCACGTTTTAAGTAAAAGTTTAAGACCTCATCGCCCTCAGGCGATTAGGGGCACAAGTGAAAAGTTTTTAAAGTCCTCATCGCCTGGGGGCGATCAGAGGCATCCAGCGAAGTTCAAAGTCCTCGATGTTCTCGTGCATCTTGAGGCAACAGAGGAAGTCCTCCTTGCCTTTGAGCAAGTGTAGGCAACAGAGGAAGACCTCCTTGCCTTTGAGCAAGTGTAGGCAACAGAGGAAGTCTCCTTGCCTTTGAGCAAGTGTAGGCAACAGAGGAAGTGCTCCTTGCCTTTGAGCAAGTGTAGGCAATAGAGGAAGTCCTCCTTGCCTGTGAGCAAGTGTAGGCGACAGAGGAAGTCCTCCTTGCCTTTGAGCAAGTGCAGGCGAGAAGAGTCCATATAAAGGAACGACAGGTGGAAAAGTGAATAGAAGTTTGCAAAAGGTGATCGCCCAAATTTAATTCGGCGAGTACCAGATCAGAAGAATTTCTGGCGATGATGCAGAACACTTGGCAGGTCGGGTAAGTTGTATTTTTATTACTAGATAAGATTAAAGTTTGTTGCCTAGTGAAAAGTTGGTTTGTGTGTTGAGGTTTTTCACCTTAAGTTCACGAGTTCTATTGGATGTCATCTTCCAGAATTAATATCTGAACAATTTGATAATTTTAAATTAGTAGTTTGTTTAGTTTCAAGCAGGGCATGAAAGGTCAAAGTTTCAGTTACATTGAGTTACATTCGGTTAAGTGTGTTTCACCTGTTGCATTAGTCAAACACACAAAGAAACAAATATGAGGCCGGTGACAAGGTAGTAAAGGTGAACGTTGAAATTGATAAAAATATTCAAATTACAGTTATGTAAATTAAAAGATAGATATGGGCGTGGAGATAATGCGGTAAAGGGGGTTTCTAATCAACAGAAGGTACAATCTTCCCGTCTACCACCTCGTTGCATATAGAGATCATGGAGAGGTCCAGCTCGGGGTATTGGCACGCCATTTGCTCCAAAGCTGCATCGAACCCTGAGTTGAGGATTTGTGCAGAACTCTGGTCAAGCTCGTCGATCTGTTGGGTCAGTTCCTTTCTCTCCTTGAGAGCCTGAGCGAGATCGTCAGCAGTTTTCTGTTGATCCTCCTGAGTCTGGGCAAGTTCTGCATTAAGTCTTTGAGCTTCTTTTTGGGCCTTGTCCAACCCGGTGGTTATTCTCTTGTTTTCCTCCTGAGCTTTCCCAAGTTCTGAGGTCATCCTGTTATTCTCTTCATGAGCCTTGGCAAGTTCGGCGAGGGCCTTATCCCTATTGCTCTCAACCACCCCCAAGAGGACTTCTCGTTCAGTTGACTTCTTCTCCAGCTTTTCTACCCTCGTGGCATCCTCCTTCTGTTTAGCTTGCAAATCCGCCACTTGGGCCCGCATGGGAGCGAGTTTGCTCTCAAGCTCGATGTTTTCAATAGTTTTGGCTTGGAGACTTTGGCGGAAGACAGCTGTCTCGTGGCGAGCTACTCGAATTTCAGCATTCAAGGCGTCTTCCAGTCTTGTGTGCATGAGTTCTCGCACCATCATATCACAAGAAAGCTTGCTTGCTTCAGATTTCAAGGAGTGATGTTCCTCCTGTAAGCGAAGATTTTCTCTTTGGAGCTTGTGGATGAACTCTTGCATGCCTTTGAAGATCAAACTGGATTTCCCTTCTATTAGCTTGCCCACTTGTGAGGATAAAGACCCCAACGACTCGGTGAGGAAATTGGGAATGGGCAAGACAGGAGTTAGGCCTTCTGGAAGCACCTGAGGCTGACTCTCACCACCACCCTCTGTTGCTTGGATGGCAAGGGGGGCTTCTAGGGGTGGCGGTGAGGTAGATTTTCCAGCTGCAGGAAGGGGAGAGGCCTCAGTATCCTCAATCTCAATCAGGATGGGGCTAGCAGTAGAGGCCTGAAATTGAGCCCCCTCCCCGACAGAATGGAAAGGAGTGGAAGCACTTGGAGGGTGTTTTGCAAAATTGGGACTTCCACCTTCAGTTGAAGGTGGAGCGGCGGCTAGTGGCGGAGCTTGGACTATTTCTGAGGGAGCGGGAAGGGTTGGTAGTGGCATCGTATGGTCTGGTGAGGTCAGTGAGGGAAGGTCTGTGGTAGGTATGTTGTTTTCTGGGAGTGTTGGTGGAGGAAGACCTGATGGTGCTGTTGTCGGGGGGTTTGGTGGCTTGGAGGCAGTGGGCCTTTGGCGTTTAGTAATAAGGCCATCTTCGGTGTCATTTTCCTCCTCGTCTTCCGATGCTACTTGAGGAGTTTTTCTTTTAAGCTTTTTGGGAGCCAGTTTCTTCCTAGCTTGAGGAGGTAGAGTTGTGGCAGGAGAAGAGCCTTCTGGGGGGGCAGGAGAAGAGCCTCCTGGGGGGTTCTCCCATGAAAAGCGGCGTCCTCAGCAACCGAGTTAGGGATAGTCTAGGAGCCCGCTGCGAGTTTGTGCTTCTTAGCCAGAGTGCGAAGTTGAGCTATTTTGTTTTTCCCCAGCATCATGTCTGCATAAGGCAAAAGCAAGAACAAAAGAGATGAGCAATCAGACAACGGCAGCAGTTCGCAATTCAAGTAAACGTGAGTAAAGACGGTCGTGCACGGGGTATACATGGGCAGTTATGCAAGCTTAGGGTACAGAAGTTGCAAAACCCAGCAGAAGAACAATACAGTTATTAAGAAACAAGGCTAAGTGAAGAGAGCGAAAGATAACCTATATGCTTGTCTAGCTGGCCTTCGAGAAACTCAAAGCTGATGATAGACGCTGTGGGAAGAATGATGTTGGAGGCGGCTACGCTTTTCCAGAAAAGGCAGAGGTCTCTGTCCAGTTCTCCCATGTTTTCAGGGCTCCTTGCCCTCCTGAAGCCATCCTTGGAGCCCCTGTTTCCCTTGTCCACCCAGTACAAGGGAAAGCCGTCGAGCAAGGAAGGGTCCTCGTCGTTTTCGCAAACCTTTACAAACTTTCCTTTCCAATCCTTATAAGATTGCTGGAATATCGAGAAGAAAGACCTTCCAGCAATCCTGTTCAGGCTTACCCAAAGGCGATCTCCAGGATTTTTGGCTTTGAACAAGAATAGGAAAACATCCACTAAAGCAAGTAATCCCAGATGCGCACAGAGGATCTCGAATGCCCTCACGAACGCCCAGCTATTTGGGTGAAGCTGGGCAGGGGCAACGTCAAGCTCGGTTAAGAGCTCCTTCTCAAATCGGGTGAAGGGGAACCTAACCTTCACCTTTTTGAACATCGTCACGTAGACGAAGCAAAATGGCTCGCCATTGCTAACTCTGTCATCCGCGCAGATGGGTTCTCCAGGAAAGCACGGGACGATGGTGAGGTTGTCGTCGTGTTCTTTATGGAATGAGAGATTAGGCTTATCCCCTCTCTTGAGACGCAGAATCTCAAGGGCAGAAGTTACTGAGGAGGTCTCCTTCAGCAACGTTGGCGAAGCCCAGGGATATAACGCTTGGTAATCATGGGAAGGTGGAGCAGCCCCTCTGGCTTGAGGAGGCGTGGCCGGGGATGGATTAGGGCGAGAGGAGGTAGCAGGTCTCTCAGCTTGAGTTGCTGGATCCCCTGAGGTTCTTGGGGAGACGCGCGACGACGAAGGGTTTGTTATGGACAAGGCTCTACGAGTCTTAGGCGGAGGATTCCGCGACGATGGAGGAGGGTTATCAGTTGTTCTGTAGCGAACCATTGAAGAAACTGCAAAGAAAGAAAAAGGAAGAGATGAGGGCAAGCGACTCGAAGGAAAGGCTCGAAGAAGAAGGAAGAATGAACAAACGAAGGGTTCATAAGAATAGGGGTCGTCAGAAAAACCCTAAGTTACGAGAAAGATAAGAAGGCAGCCCACAGCGTATGCACCAGACAGATAAAGGATGATGTAAATCGGTTAAAATGCAGCAATCATCAGTAGAAGAGATAAAAAGGTTACCTTTGGATGATCAGAAAAGCGTCACAGAGGTTGGAGATTGAAGAAGTCGAGGGGTCTCACAGAGAAATGATTTGAAAGTCTAAAGGCGAAGAAGAAGGTATGAAACAGTGAATGGCGCGAGTGTTTTAAGGGTTTTGAACGTTATAAGAAGCGGAAACGACAGTTAAAGAGGGTCGTTGGTGTGTCCGCGTGTCATGCGATTAAAAGGGGTTGGTGAAACATCAGATCAACAAACAGTGTTAGTGCCAGAGTGTGCGCTCTTGTAGACCGCCAGAAGACGATTTCTTAGTCTTTTCGCTGGACTAGTCATAGCTCAAGACTGGGGGGCTTGTGATCAGGTCGGTCATCGGTAGTCGATGATGTCAGCAGCAGTTGACCACGTGGACCGTTCACGGGGTGACGCGTGGTAGAGGATAGCAGGTGAATCAGGGAGGCGATTACTTAGAATGGTCATCGGTGGTCGGTGGCTAAGGGACCACCACCCGCAGATCAGTGTCAGGTGAGCGCCTGGAAGCAGAGCCGAGAAGTAAAGAAGCACTGATCAGTCATCCGGGGTTTCCTCTTAACACACAGTTACGCTAGGACCCAGGCTCCCAGCGAGAGCATTACGCAAGAAGCACAGATCAGTGATCGCCTATCGCCGTGTGTGAAGATCAGTGATCGCCTATCACCGTTTGTCAGGATGAGTAATCGCCTATCGCCGTGTGTGAAGATGAGTAATCGCCTAGATTGCACATGATCGCCATGTGTGGAGGTTAGGAGATCAGGTGGTCAGCAAGTCGCCGAAAGGAGCACATCACCGTGTAACATCCCGCCAAAATACTATACAAATGTATATAATGAAAATAAAGGTAACGAATAGATTGAAGTGAACAAAATATTATATATATGAAATGTAGTTTCTCCTCACAGGGAGTTTTAATACAACTTCGGTCAAATTTTCCAGAAACATAAACAGAATACAGAAAAAAAAACAAAGCAGGCGATCTCCTATCGGAAGAGACCGATCTCCTATCGGACGAGGCCGATCTCCTATCAGAGGACCCAAAACAGCCGATCTGCTACCAGAACAGAAATCAGGCGATCTCCTTCCGGCGATCACTCACTAAGGAACTCTACTTCCTGGAAAATCATCTGCTCCCGTGTAAATTATACACGATCATCACAGTTTTAAGAGAACAGCCACAGAACCAAAACACGCAGGGTAAGCTAGATATTTTAAAGAGAGTTTAAATAAGAACATTAAAATAAAATCAAGGTAAACAATTTCAAGATATTCACGTAAAGTTATCAAGTTTCTCATACTCTTCACCTGATCACCCAGAAATCACACATTTCACAATATTTTCCAGAGTCATTCTATTTCACAACTGTATCAAGTGTCTATCAATTTCAAGTTCCTCATTTCACATGTCAGACCACCACTGACCCAGCACACAAGACACTTGACCTACTTCCGGAAGACTCGTGCATTGACTAGACTCAGAGATTCTGCACCTGTCATACAAAGCTGTAATGTTTACCAGCTATGCGCATCAACACAGTCTCAATCTCAAGTTCACCATTCTCACAGTATGACAGGGTTAATCCATATGACAGGTCGAGCTCGTTTTGTTTCACACGACTCACCCATGCATATGAACCTCCTTCGACTCTCAACGCCTGAATAACCTCATCTATATGAATCCATTATCTCAGGAGAGTCAGGATAATCCCATTATAGACATCACCGATCAATGCACATCCTAACGATCTTACACGGTATTTTCTTTCCTGAAAATACTATGCCTCGATCCCACATTCACAGCATTCAAGACATCAACCCACACTCAAATAAATGATTCAAATTACAGCAATAATCATTTCAAAGGTTCAGATTTTCGAATATCTCATCTAAATCTCAAACAGTTTCAAAGCAACACCAAAAACAGGGAGTTTTCGCAAACAACGCCAAAACCGGCGATCTAGTTCAAAAACAGAGTATTTCGAAGACTGCATTTAAAACCGGCGACCACGTCGCCCAACCCATAGCACAGAGCATTTTACAAGGATGAAAACGAAAACCGGCGACCACGTCGCCCTCACTTCAGAAAATAGCTAAACTATGGCTTGTATTGAAAATGAAGTCTAGCTTCCCTTACCTGGACTTGCGCAAACACCTAGAGTTCCGAAACCCAACAAAGCTTGAAGAACGCCTTGGCTCTGTTTTTGCGTCTGGTTGAAGGACTTGCAGAGAACTGCCCAGGTGCTCAAATGGTGGCTGTCGCTCGTCGTACTCTCGTGTGAAGGTGCTAGAATCGCAGCGCGAAGGAGGCAACTGGAGGAGAAGGGAGGTAACTCACTCTTTCTCTCTTTGAAGGCTGCGACGTTTCTTGTTTCTCTCAGCTGTGGGTCTCTGCATCTTAAACCAACTCACCCATCAAAAGCAGCTGCCACACCCACTCTGCAGAGAAGTCTGAGAACCACTGCCCTGAACAGTACTACCACTGTTGTCGCTTGTGCATGCCAGCCACTGTTCTGAACAGTACTGCCACTGTTGTCGCTTGTGCATGCCAGCCACTGCTCTGAACAGTACGACCGCGAGTGTCTCCTGCGCATGCCAACATTCTGATGTCACCACTCTGAATCATCCTTTTTGCCTACGTGGCGCGCGTGCAGGACGTCTCATGCTGAGAGTCTGGGTCCCACTTTATCTGTGTGAGGCTCGACGTCGTGCGATAACATTCCACTGCTGACTCATCCTGGCGAACGACCGATGTCTCCTTCGCCCTGGAAGACGACCGATGTCTCCTTCGCCCTGGAAGACGACCGATGTCTCCTTCGCCCTGGAAGACGACCGATGTCTTCCTCTGGGAGACGACCGATGTCTTCCCTGGCGACGCCCTCATAACTCTCGCGCCCTGGCTACGTCCACATGCCTCGCGCCCTGGCAATGCCCGCATGCCTCTCGCGCCTTGGCCACGTCCACATGCCTCGCGCCCTGGCAATGCCCGCATGCCTCGCGCCCGCGCGATGTCTGCATGCCTCACGCGCCCGCGCGATGTCCACCTGGCGCTCATGTGTAGCAGGCGACCGGCGATCTCATAGCCTTCTAAACTTAACTTTTCCTCCCTTTTTGTTTTAAATAAAACATACATAGAATTCTTTTAAAATATAACCCTTTTTATTCCAATTCAATTTTACAGGTCCTTACATTCTCCCCAACAAGAAAAATTTTCGTCCTCGAAAATTGAATTATAAGGAACGAAGGTATGGATGGGCTTCTCTCGTGGTTTCTTTTATTTCCCATGCTGGATCACCCGATCTGCACGTCGTCCACTTTTAATACGTGACTAGGGTCTGTAAGATACTTCTTCAGCTGCGAAACGTGAAAGACATTGTGCAGATTCGCTAAATGGGGAGGTGGGGCGATCTCATAAGCCACTGGACTGATCCCCCTTAGGATCTGATATGGCCCAACAAACTTAGGGGACAACTTCTTTGATCTGATCGCCCATCCTACACCCTTGGCTGGTGTCCTCCCCCATAAAGACATGATCCCCAGCAGCAGACTTCAAAGGTCTTCTCCTCTGATCTGCATAGGACATCTGTCGACCTTGAGAAACTTTCATTCTGCCTTGCCTCAGTTTTACCTTCTCGGTTGTCTGTTGAACCAACGCTTACTACTCCAATACTTCATCAAATTCCATTCTCCTTCCCTGCATATGGAGTATGCTGTTCCATTGAGCGCCAACTCCAGTACTCACACTCTACTTCCAACCCTGAAGACTTGGTCGAGCAAGTCCAGAACTAATCCCTTAACAGAACCAGGACTAGTCCCTTGTAGAGAAAAAGTGAGCAAGATCCCTTCATCGGAAGGAAAAGGGCAGCTGACTACTGCTCATGCCCCCTAGCCAATTCAAACTAGGATCCGAAATATCCTTCTAGGAATCAACTTCCGCCTCTTGATCAAAACCATCCATCGACTTCCCACTGCTGATCTAATTCTCACGCTCCCTAAAGGAATACCTTTGGTTCACCACTATGCTACATAACTCTGCACCTTATAAAGACAAAGTTCTTGTTGCTGTTACTTTCCAAATCATCGCTATGACTTCTTTTGCCAACTCGGCTTCCTGTTCCCATCATTTCCTCTTTGTTCAATGTATACATTGGATGCATTGATTTGGGTTCAGGTGCCTATCTGAAAAGGTATACAAGAACGAACGCACCATATATCTCAACCACCACCATGTAAGTAGTGGAGCCGATTGGAAAATTTCCTCTGCATCCAGAATTTTCTTTCTTAAGGACAACTCTATTCCTCTTCTCCAAGATACAACAGACTATTGCCATCCACATTCCCTTCCACACCTGATTCTACTTGGATGACATACGTATAAGATAAAAGTTCTCAAGGTGGGACCTCAAATTCTTATGTCGAACAAATAGAACACTTATCCACTTGAAGCACATAAACCAGCCACGTTGCTTTAAAGTTGGAGTTAGTGGCCCACGCATCCTCCTGAAATCTCATACCCCCTCCGCCTCCAACTTCCCAAACAATGACTTTTTGGAACTAACCATCATCTTCACCCTCCTCGCACATCTTACGTACATCTCTCCACCACCACAATTGATATTTCGAATGAGTTCGGCTTCTCCCAAGTTCCGAGTCATATTTGGATACAAGGATATCTTTCCATTTCCCTTTCTCATCACTCCTCATCCACCATTTCCATACTCATCTTCCACATCACGATCCACAAAACAGCATCCATTCTGCGTGATGCTTCATCTCTTCTCCCAGTAACTTCTCTACTTGGTAATTTTCAGCAAATTTCTCTGTCTAATTAAACTTTAGACATAAATACAATATCTCCTCTTTCCTTTTAAGCTTGTGGTTAAGCTAGAGTCATCTCATGCTGTTTCATCGACATAAACATCTTCCAAGCTTCAAATAAAAGAAAATTCATCTTTCATTCTTGGAACTTAACCCCGGCACTTCCCATGGATACACATGCTTAAGTCTTTAAACCCTCAACATTCTGCTTATATACTCTCCATAACTTATATGTAGCTGAACTTAAACCTTGGTACACTAAATCTAAATTACACTTCCTTCTTTAATTCCATCAACTCAGCTGGAGCCATTGCCACCGGTCCAGCTCCAGGCACCAAAACAATGGAGAATTCCACTTCCCTCTTAGGGGGTAACCCAGGTATCTTGCTTACGTCCTCTTCATTCTTCACTTCCAACCGAGCTAGCATCACGAAGCACCTCGCCATCTGGCTCTTGGAGATCTGGAAACGCTAACTTCTGATTACCGCGGACTACGAGAACGTGATTGGCAGCTAGCCAATCCATTCCCAGGATAACATCCAGATCCTGAAGAGGTAGGCAGATCAAGTTTACTTTGAATCTGCGTCCCTCTACCATCACTGGACATTCAGGGCAAACTGTAGAGGTCAACACCTGTCCTGATACAGGTGTAGAGACCAACAGTTCAAACGGTACTTCCTTCACTAGAAGGCCCAACTCGGCTACACACAAGCTTGACACAAAGGAGTGTGTCGCTCCAGAATCAACCAAAATTCTAACGCATCTACCAGCTATAGAGCAACACTCTGTACTAAGTTACCTGACTGAGATGCCTCCACTCCAGACATGGCAAACACTCTCTCTGCTGCCTGAGGTCGACTGCCTCCATTCCACAACTGTTGGGATCCACTGGGTTGAGTCATCCTATTCTGGGTAGGACAATCTCTAGCAACGTGTCCCGTCCTTTGACAGGCAAAACATCTTCTCTCTGAATCTCTCTTGGGGCACACTTTGACTGTGTGTGGTCCACCACAGTGGAAACATTTAAGTTTCCAGGGTTGTTGCTGCTGAAACTGGGGCGGTGCTGCTTCTGCCCTATGCTGTGGGGGTCTCGAATAAGGCTTGCTTTGTGGGTGCTGCACCTTGGCCTTCCCACTGGAGGGACCCCCTGGGTGTGATCTGATTACTCTAGAACCACCCCTCTCCAGGGTCTCCACCCTCTTTGCCTTCTCCACTAAGGCATGGAACTCCCTGATCCACTGATCTGGTTGGTTCGGAGAAACGTTCCCACGGAACTGGGTTGGGTTGTGCCTCATGAACTCGGTCATCCCCATCTGCTCCCGAGGCTGATTGACATGGGAAGCTGTTGCAGCCGATCCAGCAGTTTCCAAATGATTCATTACAGCCTGATGAATCTGGGCCATTACCGTATTCTGCTGCTGGATGGCAGTTGCCATCATCTCCATGGCCCTGGCGATCTGACCCATCTCTGAAGAAGGTTGGGGAGGGGTAGAAGGTCTACGTGCCATCTCCTTCGTTTTCAGATTTTGAAACTATAAGATTCCTATATTTCCCTACAACTAAAAGAATGAGATCGATAAGAAATCAATTCATTCAAGGGGGTAACAGCTAGACCTTACAAAGGTCAGCATCTCAAAATCATTAAGAATTTGAGCTCATCAACAGAATCATAATGCTTATAACATCAAGCATAACACCAGCACAACTACTGGTATGCAGTCATCAATCCAATCAACCATTTTCAATCATTACAAAGACACTCAAGAAAATGAAATAGCTCACACCAGAATTCAATATATGCCAAACATCAAACCTTTGGAATTAAGATTGAGACCCATCTCGATCTAGTTATGAGTGTGCACCCTCACTACTTTATCAAGACCTTCTCATTCTTAATACTAAGATTTTTAATTAGAACATATATTCACCAAAGCACACACAAAATTTCAATACAAAAACGTTTGAAAACCTTTCACTATAGTTGTTATTTTAAACTCAAATAAATTTCATGAGCAGAAGAAACCCAATGGATCCACAGCCCTCAGGTCATCCTAAGGACGAACTGCTCTGATACCATTAATGTAACATCCCGCCAAAATACTATACAAATGTATATAATGAAAATAAAGGTAACGAATAGATTGAAGTGAACAAAATATTATATATATGAAATGTAGTTTCTCCTCACAGGGAGTTTTAATACAACTTCGGTCAAATTTTCCAGAAACATAAACAGAATACAGAAAAAAAAACAAAGCAGGCGATCTCCTATCGGAAGAGACCGATCTCCTATCGGACGAGGCCGATCTCCTATCAGAGGACCCAAAACAGCCGATCTGCTACCAGAACAGAAATCAGGCGATCTCCTTCCGGCGATCACTCACTAAGGAACTCTACTTCCTGGAAAATCATCTGCTCCCGTGTAAATTATACACGATCATCACAGTTTTAAGAGAACAGCCACAGAACCAAAACACGCAGGGTAAGCTAGATATTTTAAAGAGAGTTTAAATAAGAACATTAAAATAAAATCAAGGTAAACAATTTCAAGATATTCACGTAAAGTTATCAAGTTTCTCATACTCTTCACCTGATCACCCAGAAATCACACATTTCACAATATTTTCCAGAGTCATTCTATTTCACAACTGTATCAAGTGTCTATCAATTTCAAGTTCCTCATTTCACATGTCAGACCACCACTGACCCAGCACACAAGACACTTGACCTACTTCCGGAAGACTCGTGCATTGACTAGACTCAGAGATTCTGCACCTGTCATACAAAGCTGTAATGTTTACCAGCTATGCGCATCAACACAGTCTCAATCTCAAGTTCACCATTCTCACAGTATGACAGGGTTAATCCATATGACAGGTCGAGCTCGTTTTGTTTCACACGACTCACCCATGCATATGAACCTCCTTCGACTCTCAACGCCTGAATAACCTCATCTATATGAATCCATTATCTCAGGAGAGTCAGGATAATCCCATTATAGACATCACCGATCAATGCACATCCTAACGATCTTACACGGTATTTTCTTTCCTGAAAATACTATGCCTCGATCCCACATTCACAGCATTCAAGACATCAACCCACACTCAAATAAATGATTCAAATTACAGCAATAATCATTTCAAAGGTTCAGATTTTCGAATATCTCATCTAAATCTCAAACAGTTTCAAAGCAACACCAAAAACAGGGAGTTTTCGCAAACAACGCCAAAACCGGCGATCTAGTTCAAAAACAGAGTATTTCGAAGACTGCATTTAAAACCGGCGACCACGTCGCCCAACCCATAGCACAGAGCATTTTACAAGGATGAAAACGAAAACCGGCGACCACGTCGCCCTCACTTCAGAAAATAGCTAAACTATGGCTTGTATTGAAAATGAAGTCTAGCTTCCCTTACCTGGACTTGCGCAAACACCTAGAGTTCCGAAACCCAACAAAGCTTGAAGAACGCCTTGGCTCTGTTTTTGCGTCTGGTTGAAGGACTTGCAGAGAACTGCCCAGGTGCTCAAATGGTGGCTGTCGCTCGTCGTACTCTCGTGTGAAGGTGCTAGAATCGCAGCGCAAAGGAGGCAACTGGAGGAGAAGGGAGGTAACTCACTCTTTCTCTCTTTGAAGGCTGCGACGTTTCTTGTTTCTCTCAGCAGTGGGTCTCTGCATCTTAAACCAACTCACCCATCAAAAGCAGCTGCCACACCCACTCTGCAGAGAAGTCTGAGAACCACTGCCCTGAACAGTACTACCACTGTTGTCGCTTGTGCATGCCAGCCACTGTTCTGAACAGTACTGCCACTGTTGTCGCTTGTGCATGCCAGCCACTGCTCTGAACAGTACGACCGCGAGTGTCTCCTGCGCATGCCAACATTCTGATGTCACCACTCTGAATCATCCTTTTTGCCTACGTGGCGCGCGTGCAGGACGTCTCATGCTGAGAGTCTGGGTCCCACTTTATCTGTGTGAGGCTCGACGTCGTGCGATAACATTCCACTGCTGACTCATCCTGGCGAACGACCGATGTCTCCTTCGCCCTGGAAGACGACCGATGTCTCCTTCGCCCTGGAAGACGACCGATGTCTCCTTCGCCCTGGAAGACGACCGATGTCTTCCTCTGGGAGACGACCGATGTCTTCCCTGGCGACGCCCTCATAACTCTCGCGCCCTGGCTACGTCCACATGCCTCGCGCCCTGGCAATGCCCGCATGCCTCTCGCGCCTTGGCCACGTCCACATGCCTCGCGCCCTGGCAATGCCCGCATGCCTCGCGCCCGCGCGATGTCTGCATGCCTCGCGCGCCCGCGCGATGTCCACCTGGCGCTCATGTGTAGCAGGCGACCGGCGATCTCATAGCCTTCTAAACTTAACTTTTCCTCCCTTTTTTTGTTTTAAATAAAACATACATAGAATTCTTTTAAAATATAACCCTTTTTATTCCAATTCAATTTTACAGGTCCTTACATTCTCCCCAACAAGAAAAATTTTCGTCCTCGAAAATTGAATTATAAGGAACGAAGGTATGGATGGGCTTCTCTCGTGGTTTCTTTTATTTCCCATGCTGGATCACCCGATCTGCACGTCGTCCACTTTTAATACGTGACTAGGGTCTGTAAGATACTTCTTCAGCTGCGAAACGTGAAAGACATTGTGCAGATTCGCTAAATGGGGAGGTGGGGCGATCTCATAAGCCACTGGACTGATCCCCCTTAGGATCTGATATGGCCCAACAAACTTAGGGGACAGCTTCTTTGATCTGATCGCCCATCCTACACCCTTGGCTGGTGTCCTCCCCCATAAAGACATGATCCCCAGCAGCAGAATTCAAAGGTCTTCTCCTCTGATCTGCATAGGACATCTGTCGACCTTGAGAAACTTTCATTCTGCCTTGCCTCAGTTTTACCTTCTCGGTTGTCTGTTGAACCAACGCTTACTACTCCAATACTTCATCAAATTCCATTCTCCTTCCCTGCATATGGAGTATGCTGTTCCATTGAGCGCCAACTCCAGTACTCACACTCTACTTCCAACCCTGAAGACTTGGTCGAGCAAGTCTAGAACTAATCCCTTAACAGAACCAGGACTAGTCCCTTGTAGAGAAAAAGTGAGCAAGATCCCTTCATCGGAAGGAAAAGGGCAGCTGACTACTGCTCATGCCCCCTAGCCAATTCAAACTAGGATCCGAAACATCCTTCTAGGAATCAACGATGACTTTATCGTGAGGTAATCACGTGGATGTGCTCGAGGAAGACATGTGGATCAAGAAGAGTAAAGGAAGAAAAGTGTAGCTTAGAAGTCCTCTAGGAGATCGCCGTTATCGAAGACGGAGGCGATCTCCGACCTCTCTGGCACATAATCGCCTATGGTGTACATGATCACCGAATGTGCACTTAGTATGTGGTCAAGGTGCTGGATTAACCATAGTGGGTTCCAAAAACCACGCGTATCAAGGTGTGGGTTAAGCCTTAGATACGCTGGGCATGCGAAGATCTATGCTTGAGCATAAGAAATCGTCCTTAGTGTTGCATGCATGGGCGCACAAGGAGTAGTGCTGATCTATTCTTGGAAATGTGAAGCTACCGACGTCACCAAGCCATGTGGAGGTGATACCTTGGACGTAACATAGTGGGATGAAGAACCTTCAGCAAGGTGTGACGATGTGACATCGGTGAGCAGAGTAAGGTGATGTGTTCTCGTCACACACAGGGGCGATAAGAGATCGCCAACAGGATGAGAGGAACATAGGTCATCAACCAGGATGGGAGACACATCGGTGGTCTGCCAGGGTGAGACATCGGTGGTCCTCCAGGGTGAGACATCGGTTGTCTGCCAGGATGAGGAATCAGTCGTCCGTCAGGAAGAGGAATCAGTCATCACCGGGATGAGGCACATCAGTCATCGCCGGTATGAGAGACAGACGGTCATCGCCAGGATGAGGGACACATTGGACGTTTTCCAGGGAGAGACATCGGTCGTCCGCCAGGATGAGACATCGGTGGATAGTCATCGCGCGGTGTCGAGTTTCACACAGATAAGGTCGGACCCAGGCTCCCAGCATGAGACGTCCTGCACGCGCGACACGTAGACAAAAAGGGTGGTTCAGAATAGTGACATCAGAGAGTTGGCATGCGCACAGTCACGTGTGGTCGTACTGTTCAGGGAAGCGTGCACGCAAGCTTCCTGCAGAGTGGGTGGTGGCAGCGGCTTTTGTGGACAAGTTGGTTTAGATTCAAAAACTCACTTCTGAGGGCAGAGAACGTTGCTGTGGTTCAAGAGTGACAGAGTGGGTTCACCTTCATCCTTCTCTTTTCTCTCCTTCGCGCTGCGATTCAGGCACCCTCAAGCACCAGTACGACGAGCGACGACTACCCTTGGACACCTGGGAGGTTCTCTGCAAGTTCTCCAGACCGGACGCTAAAACAGAGCTAAGGCACCTTTAAGCTCGGTGGGTCTTGGAACTCTTGGTGTTTTGCGCAAGCTCAGGTAAGGGAAGCTAGCCTTATTTCCAACGAAAACCTTATATTAGATGATTGAGATGATGGGGCGACGTGGTCGCCGGTTTTCAACTGTTATTGCATAATCCCCTGTTTTTGGACGAGATCGCCGGTTTTGGCGTTGTTTTTCGAACTCCCCTGTTTTCGTGTTGTTTGAAACTGTTTGAGTTTTAAATGTGAAATGCATGTGATATTCGAAAATCTGAACCGCGGAATGAATGTTGCTGTGACTGGAATCGTTCATTAAGTGTTGTATGATGTGTTGAATGTTGTGAATGTGGGATCAAGGCATAGTATTTTCAGGAAAGAAAATACCGTGTAAGATCGTGTGTAATGTGCATTGACTAGGGACTTGTCTAGAAGGAGATATTCTGACTCTGCTGATAAAATGTGTAAGGACCTAGAAACTTTAATTGGAATGAAAGTGTTATATTTAAATAATTTCAGAAAATGTTATTATTTAAAATACAAAGAGCTGGTAAATGAAGTTTCGTTGTAGTCGGACATCGGACGTCGCCCAAGGTCTGGGGTCAGCTGGTAGAGGTCGGTCGGCTGGCATGTAGATCAAGAAGAGTAAAGGAAGAAAAGTGTAGCTAAGAAGTCTTCTACGAGATCGCCGTTATTGAAGACGGAGGCGATCTCCGACTTCTCTGGGACATAATCGCCTGTCGCCTAGAGGAGACATGACCACCAATCGCCTATGGTGTACGTGATCGACGGGAGTGCACGTAGTATGTGGTCAAGATGCTGGATTAACCATAGTGGGTTCCAAAAACCACGCGTATCAAGGTGTGGGTTAAGCCTTAGATACGCTGTGCATGCGAAGCTCTATGATTGAGCATAAGAGATCGGCCTTAGTGTTGCATGCATGGGAGCAAGAGAAGTGGTGCTGATCTACTCTTGGAAGTGTGAAGCTACCGACGGCACCAAGCCATGTGGAGGTGATACCTTGGACGTAACATAGTGGGATGAAGAACCTTCAGCAAGGTGTGACAATGTGACATCGGTGAGCAGAGTAAGGCGATGTGTTCTCGTCACACACAAGGGCGATAAGAGATCGCCAACAGGATGAGAGGAACATCGGTCATCAACCAGGATGGGAGACACATCGGTTGTCTGCCAGGGTGAGACATCGGTGGTCCTCCTGGGTGAGACATCGGTTGTCTGCCAGGATGAGGAATCAGTCATCACCGAGATGAGGCACGTCAGTCATCGCCGATATGAGAGACAGACGGTCATCGCCAGGATGAAGGACACATCGGTCGTCCGCCAGGATAAGTCATCGGTGGATAGTCATCGCGCGAGCAGTCATCGGTGGAAGGTTATCGCGCGATGTCGAGTTTCACACAGATAAGGTGGGACCCAGGCTCTCAGCATCAGACGTACTGCACGCGCGACACGTAGACAAAAATGGTGGTTCAGAATAGTGACATCAGAAAGTTGGCATGCGCAAGAGACACTCGCGGTCGTACTGTTCAGGGAAGTGGTTGGCATGCACAAGAGACAACCGTGGCCGTACTGTTCAGTGAAACGTACACTCTGGCTTTCTTGCAGAGGGGGTGGTGGCAGCAGCATGCGTGGACAAGTAGGCTTGGATTCAAAAACCCACTGAAAGGAGGCAAAGAACGTTGCAGTGACTCAAGAGTGAAAGAGTGAGTGCATCTTCATCCCTCTCTTTTCTTTCCTTCGCGCTGCGATTCAGGCAACCTCAAGCACCAGTACGACGAGCGACGACTGCCCTTGGACACTTGGGAGGTTCTCTGCAAGTTCTCCAGACCGGGACACTAAAACACAGTGAAAGCATCTTTAAGCTTCGTGGGGTTTCGGAGCTCTTGGAGTTTTGCGCTAGTCCAGGTAAGGGAAGCTAGTACTCTACATTTATAAAAACGTTAGGCGAGTAAGTTCTGAAGTGAGGGCGACGTGGCCGCCGGTTTTCATATTTCTTTTCACAATGCTCTGTTTTTATGTGTGGGGTGACGTGGTCGCCGGTTTTAACTTTGTTTCTGAAATCCCCTGCTTTTGAATGAGTTCGCCGGTTTGGCGTTGTTTTTCGAACTCCCCTGTTTTAGTGCTGTTTGAAACTGTTTGAGATTTAAATGTGAAATACATATGATATTCGAAAATCTGAACCGTGGAATGAATGTTGCTGTGACTGAATCGTTCATTCAGTGTTGTATGATGTATTGATTGTTGTGAATGTGGGATCAAGGCATAGTATTTTCAGGAAAGAAAATACCGTGTAAGATCGTGTGTAATGTGTATTGACTAGGGGCTTGTCTAGAAGGAGATATCCTGACTCTGCTGATATAATGGAATCACATAGATGAAGTTATTCAGTTGTGGAGAGTCGAAGGAGGTTCATATGAATGGGTGAGTCGTGTGAAAAAGAACGAGCTCGGCCTGTTATATGAATTAACCCTGTCATACCGGGAGAGTGATGATATTGAGACTATGTATGCGCATGGCTGTGTGGATTTCACAGCGACCCTGTGTGGATTTCACAGTGGTGTGGTATGACAGGTGCAGATCTCTGAGCCTGAGTCAACGCACGAGTCTTCCGGAAGTAGAGTCATGTGTCTATATGTTATGAGTCAGTGGAAAGTCTGACGTGTGAACCATGAATATTGAAAGTAGCGAATAGACACTCGACAAGTTTGTGGAATATGGGAATGTTGATGGTTGGAATTGATATGGACTATGAATGGTGTGAAGATTTATGTTTTCTGTTGATTTAAAGTTTCATACTTAAAGTTTTTCAAACATCTAGCTTACCCTTTCATCTGGTATTGTGATTGCTTTCTTAAACCTGTGATGATCGTGTATTTTTGCACGGGAGCAGATGATGTTGCAGGAAGTAGAGCTCCTCTGTGAGTGGACGCCGGTAGGAGATCGCCCGTTTCTGTTTCTGTTAGGTGATCCCCCTTTTTCTGTTGTCTGATGGGAGATCGCCCTTTTCTGATGGGAGATCGCCCTTTTCTTCTAATAGGAGATCGCCTGTTTGTCTTTTGCTGTATTTTGTTTAAGTTTTGGAAATTGACCGAATTTGTATTAAACTCCCTGTGAGGAGAAACTTCATTACATATATATAATTTTGTTCACTTCAATATATTTGTTTACCTTTCTTTTTATTACATAAATATGAAAAGAAATTTGGCGGGATTTTACATAATGGAATCACATAGATGAAGTTATTCAGTTGTGGAGAGTCGAAGGAGGTTCATATGTATGGGTAAGTTGTTTGAAAGATAACTGACTTGACCTGTTATATGAATTAACCCTGTCATAGCGGGAGAGTGATGATATTGAGATTGTGTATGCGCATGGCTGTGTGGATTTCACAACGACCCTGTGTGGATTTCACAGTGGTGTGGTATGACGGGTGCAGATCTCTGAGTCTGAGTCAACGCACGAGTCTTCCGGAAGTAGTGTCAAGTGTCTTGTGTGATGAGTCAGTGGAAGTCTGACGTGAGAAATGAGGAACATTGAAATTGATAGACACTTGATGAATTATGTGAATTGAACGACTCTTGAGGAATTGTGAAATATGTGATTTACTTGATGGTCATGTGAAGGGAATGAGAAAGTTGATGGTTTTCACGTGGGTGTCTTAAATCTGTTTTATCTTGATTTTAAAGTTTCATATCTAAATTCTCTTTCAAATATCTAGCTTACCCTGTGTTTTTGGTGTTGTGTTTGGCTTTTTCTTAAACCTGTGATGATCGTGTATAATTTACACGGAGCAGATGATGTTGCAGGAAGTAGAACTCCTCAGTGAGTGGTCGCCGGAAGGAGATCGCCTGTTTCTGTTTCTATTAGGCGATCACCCTTTTTCTGTTGTCTGATAGGAGATCGCCCTTTTCTGATAGGAGATCGTCCTTTTCTGATAGGAGATCGCCTTTTTCTGTTAGGAGATCGCCTGTTTGTTTTCTATTTTGCTGTATTTTGTTTAAGTTTTGGAAAACTGACCGAATATGTATTAAACTCCCTGTGAGGGGAAATTTCATTATATATATATATATATATATATATATATATATATATATATATATAATATAGATATATATATATATATATATATATATATATATATATATATATATATATATATATATATATCTATATATATATATATATATATATATATATATATATATATATATATATATATATATACATACGTTCACTTCAATATTATTGTTTTATCTTTATTTCGTTTTATAATTATGAAAGGGATTTGGCGGGATGTTACAGCATCTATAAATACTATTTACAGATGCAGCTTTTTGTTGGAGCCGCATCTGTAAATGCTTGAGAGGTGGTGCCCAGACTTGGAATTGGAATGATTTACAGATGCGACTATTTACTATAACCGCATCTGTAAATGTGATTTACAAATGCTTCTATTTACCTTAGCCGCATCTGTAAATGCTCCAGGTTTGGAATTGCAATGATTTACAGATGCGGCTAAGGTAAACAGCCGTATTTGTAAATCATTGCCTTGATTTACAGATGCGGTTAAGGTAAATAACCGCATCTGTAAATAAGGTTTTTTTTTTAAAGCATTTGGTTAGTTGTTTATCCCATACAAATTAAGTTGTGCAGTTTCATTATACCCAGCCAGCCAAACAAATAGAGAAACAGATTCAGATAAACTAAAAGTCAATTTATAGTTATTGATCAAAATGTATACAAAAATAGTAATAATATATCTCTATCTATCTTCTTACACTATTGATCAAATCGTAGAGTTATAAAAGTTTAGGAAATATGTGGACCAAGATTGTCTCACATATGTCATGGCTTCCGAACTCATGGGTTCCTCATCCGTGAAGAACTGCATTTCAAAATGGTTGACACATAAATTAGTTTTAAGATAGATAAATTAGTTTGAAGTTATAAAAATAATTTAAGAAATCTTACCTCTTGCCAATTACTTGTAAGACCTAGTCTTACAATGGTACTCATCCATTGCATGACGTAATAGCCACACTCATAGCTTCCTGGTTGTTTATTACACTATAATTCAATAAATTGTAAAAGTTAGACTAATTAAACAATGAAAAAAGAAAGAAAAATCTTACATACCTTTAATCTTATCCAGTTTAATTTTTGAAAATTTGAATTCGATCTCCCTTTTAGAATGTTATATCCACGCCATGAACTGGTTGATACAAAAAACCTTGTTAGTGGATTACTTATAGTTTCAACCATAGTTAAGTTTATAGTGTACTTACTTATCAATGATATTCTTAAAACTTGTGGATATCTTCTTGTGTAGGGAACAGAACCACAAAGTCATCCTATCCTTCACTGATAAGACAAGTAATTGCCAATGGCCCCTATATCATCCATGAAAATAGTTGAGTAAATTTATAAAACATGAATATAATAAACTTTTAACATATATATTTAAACTTACTCATTAATATAAGGGCACAAATAAACCTCTTTTCCCTCTTTTTCCAGGGTGTTAGTGATGTATGATTGGGTCTCATTTGTCTTTGCTCTAGTGGGATTAGTATATGCGGGATCTAAGAATCCTTACACATTTTCCTTCCCCTCAGTGACAGAGACACCATTCAAAAACCTACAAGTAATTAGTTAAATCACAATGAATGCTAATTTAACATAAAAATGAAATGTAGGTAATGATACTTACATCATAAAAAATTGAATGATATTTATATTCAGCTCCTGATCCCCAGCTACAAACTCTAATAGATCTAACATGTATATGTACAAGGGCAGTTCAGGGTTTGTTTCAAAAAATGTATCATCCCATGGAACTTCCAGAGGGTCTCGTCCAATTTGTTTAGCAACTATAGCTAAGGAAGCTATAGGATCGTCAAGCGGAACCTCTTGTTTATTTTTCGGACTTGGTTTCTGACGAGGATTCTACAAAAAGAAAAAAGATTTGTTATAAATTACATGTAATATATAAATATAAATTAGCATATGAAATGAAATTATTACCAGTGGTTGTGGCATATATCGAATCAGGTGTCTGGGCCAGGCTACAAAGGACTGAAATGTTTCGGCCACAGTTGTTACCTCTTCTGAAGGTAGTGGAAGACGAGCATCAGGTACTCGTACTCTTTCAACCGTGACCTTTGCTGCATTAGGGGAGAAAGGAACGTTATGTAAGGTGGTGGCATCTTCATAGACTTTTCCAATGGCCACCACCTGAGGAATGATGCCACCTTCTACCAGTAGCTCACATTGCCTCGTCTGGCCAATGATATCATCCCCTTACTGTAGGAGTTGCACAAGTCCCCTTTGTGCTCTTGGGAGCGGGACTAAGAAGCGCCTGAATCGGCTGCTCAGCACAAAGTTGTTGCGATATCTCTTGTCGCAACTCTAGCCTCATCTTTTCCGTCTCCCTTCTCATCTCATCCATTAATTCTTTACGTAGCCTTTGCTCCATTTCTTTTTTTCTCTCTTTGGGGGAGGAGGATGAGTGTCGTGGTGCAGCTCCAAAATAAAGTCTAATCCCAACTCCTTGTCCAGCTGCACGAACACGACTAGAGTGCTCAGGTCATCCAATTGCTTCAACAAGGATATCGTGACGACCTTCAGCAACAAAATTACCTTGGGAGTCCAAGGCATCCTACAAGAGACAAAAATCATATGAGGTTTTATTATAAGTAATGCAGCATAATATATGAAAAAAGGCTTAAATAACTTACAATTTTTTCAATGATAAGCCCTGATTGCTCAGAACTTGGTGCACCCGACTTCTTAATTCGGACCCTCTTCCATTTGTCATGGCGCGTAGGTGGTGATGGAGGAGAAGTGACCCCTGTTTCCACATCCTGAGATGTACTCCCCTGTCTGGATTGCTTCTTTTCAACCATCAGTGCTTGCTCAAGCTTTCGATACCCCGCATGAGACATTACATGCGGGGTAAGATTCTTTAAAGCTATGTCTTGAGCTTTCTTCCTCCGATGCTGTCATAATTGAAATAAACAAAGTTAATTCAATAATATTAACTCATTAATGTTATATAAGTAAAAATAGTTAAGTAACTTCACTTACAATCCATTCTTTAGTTAGACGGCTTTCTTTAAAAGCAAGCCATGTCTCTTCATCAATAAAATTGTATCTTTCACAAGGACTTTCATCCTTAAGCTCACCAAAAATGTATCTCGTCGTCAGTCTTGACTTAAAGGCACGAAACTTAAGTCCGATATTGGACATAATCCTTGATCGAAGCGGTTCCACATTAGGAATTTCAAAATTTGCCTGCAAAATAACATCACCAAATTAAAGTTAGTCAATGAATATTAAATAGCTTTATATGATAACAATAATTATGTAAAGCTTACCAGAACATCCTCCCACAGCATGTTTCGGTCGACCTCTAACACCTCATCCCATGAATTAATCAAAATGGAGAGTCTCTCATGAGAAAGAACTCCAAGATAGCTATTAAACTCATCTGCATTAGGACCAGATGCCATTCCAGTGTTGACGTCAATGTCAACAGCTGTCTTCTCACCAGCGGCACGTTTCTTTGCCAGACGCTTCATCCTAGTAGGTCCTCTGTTGCCTCGTCCGAATCGGGGTCTAATTGGAGTTTGATCGTCACCCATATCTCTATTAAAAAAATTATTTAACAAACATTAGTTCATCTGCATGGAAAGAAAATCATATAAAACAAAAATATAATATAGTAAATGCATATTATCAAAAATATTTCTAAATTTATTACCATAATGGGTTAAAAGTTCATATGTAAATTCCTTCACTGTGGTCCTTACGGGTTGCATGTACATGATCAAGTACATCGTCATCTTTATTAGTTATCATTGGTGTGAATGAATGGGGTTCACCATTTTCAATATCATCTATGGCCTCCCCTTGTTTTTTCCCGTGTAAAACAACATACCAATGTTCTGACGTAGGATCTTTCACGTAGAAAACTTGGGATGCTTATTGAACCATTATAAATGGCTCATCTCGATACCCTATCTTTCGAAAGTCCATTAGTGTGAATCCTGATTCATCAATTTTAACCCCACTTTTATTGTCAACCCATTTACACTTGAAAACTGGAACTGAAAACTTAGTATAGTCAAGCTCCCATATCTCTTCTATAAATCCATAATATGCCATTGATCTAATTACAGGATTTGTATCTTTTGAGGTGGAAAACTACATTAACTCGGCTTCAAGAGTAACACCAGAATTTTGAACTGTACTCTTTTCATCTATAGACTTAGTGTAAAATATACAATTATTCACTTCGTACGCTTTACAAGAAATGACATCAAACTTCAATCTAACAGCCAACCAGGTCAAGGTCTCCGATGCCGTTGAATTTTTTAACACCTCCTCTTTAAACCAAGGCATGAATGTTCTATTATGTTCCATCAAAACCCATTTATCTGCTTGTCTTGGATTATTTGCCTTCACAATGGATTTATGAGCTTCTATGTAAGGTATAACTTCATCTGTATTATTTAATATATACAAATGTGCTTGCAAGACTTCTGACCGAGATTTGCTTACAATATTCACACCGCGTAAACATTTACTTGTAGAACGCCTATGGTGCCATGAATTAGCTGGAAGACCTATTGGATTTGCTTTTGACATGTAATCTAGACAAAATTCAATACTTTCTTCAGCTATGTACCTTTCAATCATTGAAGCTTCGGGACGATAATGATTTTTCACATAACCTTTCAAAATTTTCATATACCGCTCAACAGGATACATCCATCTTAAGTACACTAGTCCACACAATCTAACCTCTCTAACCAGATGCACAAGTAGATGAACCATGATGTCAAAAAAAGATGGAGGAAAAAACATCTCCAATTCACATAAGATAACAATAATTTCATCTTGAAGTTCATTTAGTTTTAATGGATCAATGACTTTACAACAGATGGAAGGGAAGAATGAGCACAAATGGGTTATGGTATGTCTAACATTTTTTGGTAAGATCCCACGAATAGCTACAGGCAGAAGCTGTTGCATCAAGATGTGGCAATCATGAGACTTCAACCCAATTAACTTCAAATCTTGCATTGACACTAGGCTCTTCACATTTGAGGAATGTCCTTGTGGCACTTTTACACCCTTTATACATTAACAGAAACTTACTTTTTCATTTTTTGACATGGTATAACAGGCTGGGGGCAAATATGTATGCTTACCTATTTCTATCGGTGCCAACTACCCTCGTATGTTCATCTCAACCAAATCTAAACGAGCATTTAGACCATTCTTCGTCTTCCCATTAATGTTAAGAAGTGTACCAATTAAGCTATCACACACATTCTTCTCAACATGCACTACATCTATACAGTGTCTGACTTCTAACCTCGACCAGTATGGAAGATCAAAGAAGATTGATTTTTTCTTCCAAATGTTAGTCACAACTGACTTTTTTTTGACTTACCGCAGGTGTGGTCTATGTTATTTACCTTTTCGTAAACCTCAGCAGTAGTTAGTGGAGTTGGTGGACCACTAGTCTCTTGGTGTCCATTAAAGGCTTTTTTCAACCTCCGGTAAGGATGATGACTTCTAAGAAACCTCCGATGGCGAAGATATACTGTCTTCCTTCCATGTTTCAATTGTTGAGAAGCAGTACCTTCTTCGCATATTGGACATGCTTTATGACCCTTAACACTATAACCTGATAAGTTACCATATGCCGGAAAGTCATTGATGGTGCAAAATAACATGGCATGAAGCTTGAAAGTTTCATTAGCAAATCCGTCAAATACTTGAACACCCTCATCCCACATTAACTTCAAATCTTCGATTATGGGACTTAGATAAACATCTATGTCATTCCCTGGCTGTTTCGGACCAGATATCATCATAGACAATGTCATGTACTTTCGCTTCATTCACAATCCAGGAGGTAAGTTGTAAATAACTAGTAAAACAGGCCATGAACTGTGATTTGTACTCATATTACCAAACGGATTCATTCCATCTGTAGCTAGACCAAGTCGGATATTTCTTGATTCTTTACCAAACTCTGGAAACTCATCATCAAATTTCTTCCACTGAATAGAATCAGCTAGATGTCGGTACATGCCATCACATTTCCTCTCATCTGCATGCCATCTAAGATTCTTAGCATCGTCTGGGTTTGCAAACAAACGCTTCATCCTTGGAATGATGGGAAGATACCACATAACCTTTATTGGGGGTCCATGCTTTTCCATCTCTTCAATAGTATCATCATCTGTTTGTTTCAATTTATAACGTGATATCCCACACCTCGGACAACTTTTCAACAATTCAAAATCTTTCCGGTATAATATACAATCATTAGGACATGCATGTATCTTTTTATACTCCATACCCATTGGACAAAGAATCTTTTTGGCCTCGTAAGTACGATTAGGTAGAGTATTTCCCTCTGGAAGCATATCCTTCAATAGCTGGAGCAATTCCGTGAAACTTTTATCAGTCCATCCATTTAGTACCTTCAAATTCATCAATCATGCGCTTTTGCAAAAGACTCAGCTCCCACATCACGAATCATGTCCTCCAATCGATCATCAACTATATCATCGTGTTCTGCTTCATCCATGGTGGATCCCACATATTCTTCAGTTACGGAAACACGTGGTAAATTTAATAATTCACCATGCCATGTCCAAGTTGTATAAGATCAAAGAAACCCATCACATAGCAGGTGTTTCCTCATGATATTCACATCCAGTATCCTTCCATTCAAACAGTTAACACACGGACACCTAATCTTTCCTCCATCACGACCACTATTAATCGCGTTACACTGCGCAAATTGTATAAATTCTTCTACTCCTCTTTCGTACTCATCACTTATACGAACACAATAAATCCAACTTCGATCCATTATATATTCTGCAATATAGTTACCTAGGATTTTCTAATAAGTGTTCTATCTCATGCATTTGCCGAGCGTCGAACACCCCCGGACTCAATACCAGCACGTATTATTGTCGAAGCTCCAAATACAAACACGATATTCTATTCTAATGTAACAACTAACATAACATAAATTCTACTATAAACTAACAAATAATTACTAAATAATATAAATTTTAGAAAATAGAAATTATATAATACAAATTATATAAATTAATACAAATTTATATTAAATAATATACAAATTATAATACATAAAAAAAATATTCAAAATACAGCAAAAAAAAATTCACAAAATCTAAAACAAAACTAACATAAATACTACCTACTAAATAATATAAATTTTAAAAAATAAAAATTATATAATACAAATTTATATTAAATAATATACAAATTATAATACATAAAGTCAAATATTCAAAATAAACTAAGTAAAATTCAAAAAATCTAAAAATGAACCAACCTTGTGTGCGAAATGCTGATTCAAGTGGTAGAAAACCAGCGGTGGAAGCGGAAGCGTGGCGCGTCAGCGGCGGAGTAGCGATGGAGATGAGCAATGTAACAGTAACTTCAACCAATGCAAGGAAAAAACCATATATGAGAACAACATTTCTAAAGTGAACTCAAGAGAATGAAATGGGTTTACAAAACTCACAATGGAAGCAATAGGACTGAAGATGCAGAGAAGCAAGGAACTCGCAGAGCGCAGCGCAGCAACAGTGACAAGCAAAAGCGGAGAAGAAAGAGTGAAAGTGCAGTGGCGCGCTTCAAATTTTAGGTTAAAAACATTTTACAAATGCGGCTATTGGTTAAAACCGCATCTGTAAATGAATACACATAGCCGCATCCGTAAATGAAAAGCTTTTCATTTACAGATGCGGTTTTAACCAATATCCGCATCTGTAAAACAAACTAATTTAAAAAATGCCACCATTTTTTTACCAAATGCGTTTTAGCGTGAAGCCGCACTTGGAATGGAGTATTCCTTTCATCATTTTGCACTAGTGCTATTCTCATGCAGATAGTGTAGTGGCCAGACCTTGGACGTTGGTAGCGTACAGTGGAAGTCGATGTGGCAAAGGTCAACACAGTAGGGCCCACAGAGGAACCTCTAGAGATACCTAGTGTGGTGGTCAGACCTTGGATGTTGGCAGTGTACAGTAGAGGTGGACGTGGCAAAGGTCAACACAGTAGGGTCCACAAGGGGACCCTAGAGATTACATGTTATAGTGGCCAGACCTCGGACGTCGGTAGTATACAATAGAGGTCGATGTCGCAAAGGTCGGCACAGTAAAGTATTACATTAGTGAAAGCCTGATTCACAGATATACCTTGCATGCGGAATGTGTATAAGACATTTGGGTCTGGCACACGCAGATTACCCCTAATGGCACAAATGTCCAAGAACGCTAGGGTTCTTAGAGAAAGTTGCATGCAAGGCACGTGAGAAATTAGGGCACTTACAAGAACGGATTGGTCTCGCGACGCTGGTACACACGTTGTAACCCTAACGGCCATATCGTTAGATACGCACTCCAGAAAAGGAATGTTGCCACGAGAGTTGCACTCTAAGAAAGGAATGTTGCCACGAGAGTTGACTCTGCGATAGTATCTCGAAAAGGTAACCCTAAATTCGCTAGAGGCAAGGCTTTGGCAAGGGAATGTCAGTGGCAGGTTAACCTAGAAACAATGATATAAGGGGGGTAAACCCCAAGGTAAAGACACGCAGTCTTCTACGCAAGACATAGTTTTTACACACACACATTATAAGCTTAAGCACTTTTTCTTGTTTGATGTTTCTTGCCTTGTATTGACTTGAGCGTCGGAGTGCAGTTATAGGTAGGGCCCCCCTCTATCTCAACAGAGCCATACCTTGGAGAACCACCGTAAAGATAAAAGGAGCCACTCCCTGCCTCAGAGTCAACGGCCGCTGAGTCAATCGACGAAAACATTTGGCGCCCACCGTGGGGCCCAATAAAACTAGGTCTCATCCACAATTGTGATCAGAGATACCAGACGACATGAGAAATACTAGGCAAGGCGCTACGGGAAGAGACGAGGACGATCACGTAACCATGCAGGAACTCATGGGGACTATCCACAACCTCCAACAGGCATTTGCGACGTCCAGGGCTGACCAAGAGAGGGTTCTGGCTGAGGTTCGTCCAGAAGAAACCCTCAGACAGGATCAGTTTAAGGCTGAACTGGACGCGTCACTGGCAGCCAACGAGGAGTTACGCAGGGCCAATGAAGAGTTAAGGAGAGGAATGGGAGAACGCGTGCCTGGAGAGACAGGTGTACCTACACCAGTCAGGGCGCGGCTCATGCCTTTCTCCCAGGCTGTAATGGAAGTGGTAATCCCCTCAACTTTCATGGTTTGAGTACCCGTCAGGATTAGGGTTTCCAAGTGAAGCTACATGAATGGCACGTGAACAGTGAGGGCACTCCCACGACAAAAGGCCCCAGAGATTAGGTGCACGAGAGGGTACCCAGGTGGCCATCCTATTAGAATTTGCACTCCAGTTAAGGGAAGCCTTACGCACTAGATTACCCTAAGACCGGGTAATAGCGGCGCAAAGGTATTCCTGCAGAAACCCTAAATATGGGTAGCGGCACAGAGGAAACCCTAGACTATATAAGGGGTAGTAAAACACAGAGAAAGCCCTCTTCCTTGTCCAGCAAGGTTGAGGCGAGAAAGAGGATTTCCTTGACTCATCCGCCAAGGTCAATACCAGTGTTCTTGCCGGTTGACCCTCTAGTCGGTTGACTCTACGACAATCACACGCCTCCTTTCCTCACCTTGAATTATGCTTTGCTGTCTCGGTTGAATTATGCACCTGCAAGATAGAAAGGGGCATCCTAGAGGCCGTTTGCATTCCGACGCTTAAGTCAAAAACTAGGGCAAGCACACCAAGTGTATTGAGTATCTCTGTATAGGTCTAGAAACCGCGTACCTTTGTGAAGTGTTTTACTACCCTTTATATAGTCTAGGGTTTCCTCTGCGCCGCTACCAATATTTAGGGTTTACAGGAATACCCTTGCGCCGCTATCACCCAGACTTAGGGTAATCTAGCACGTAAGGTTTCCTTAACTGGAGTGCAAACTCTAACAGGATGGCCACCTGGGTACCCTCCTCGTGCACCTAGTCTCTAGGGCCACCTGTTCTGGGAGCGCCTTCACTGTTCACGTGCCATGCATGTAGCCTCACTGGGAAACCCTAATCCTGATGAGTACTCAACCCCTCAGGACTCTACACCTAACTGTGCTTTCCCTCTCACACGCATAGGCACTTCGTGACTTAGGCCTCTCCCTACCTCTGGGCATTTTACTAATAACTGGTCTTCTCTAGGGACCCACATCAGATGTTCTAGCTCTGTTGTTCAAAACATCTAAGATCGATGTCACCTCGTCGCATCTAGTTGCCGAGGACTCATCACCCTGCTGAGTGACGAGGACACCTAAGTTCACTCTAGTGGTCGACATGCTGATGACTAATCATCCCATTAGTCCCTACTACCTGTGGGGCCTAGCCCACGTGGCTCTGGCCCATGCTGTGAGACCCAGCTGATGTGGCTCACCTTTACAAGCTGTTCTCGGTGTTCGAGGACTGGTCGGTACAACCAGCAAAGTTTTCTACCACGAGTAACAAGCCAAGTCAGAAGTTGGTTTTACGAGATTGAGTTAAGGAGACGTTATGATATCTAAGCAAGATCAGTCATGGGATACGTTCAAGTTGGCAAGGTTGCCTCAGTAACAGATGCGAGAGAGCAAGGAATAACACGTACAAGTCAATACAAGTCAATTGTGAGTTAAGAAAGCCACACAGAGACAATGGTAAAGGAAGAAGCATTGTATAATTATGTTTACTCATATACAGAAACATAAGAGTTAAAAAGAAGAAGTTAAGACATTGAAAGGGGAATGAATTCATTAGAAATGGAATGTACAGATAATTACAAAAGTTTTGCAGAAAGGAAGAAAATCAAGAATCCACAAGGGCCTCCACCAGTTGTCCATCGACGATGACCTTGGTCAGGCCAGTTTGGGAAAGATCCGCCCCAGGATGCGTGCAGGCAACCTGGGCAATGGCATCCCCAAACCCTTCACCATAGGCTTCAGCTGATGCAGTGGTGAGATCGTCGGTGGTCTTTTAGAAGAGCTCCTCCTTGCGGGCCATCTCCTCCCTCAGTTGGCCCATTTCCTCCCGCAGCCTGGCCAACTCCACCTCCCTTTGGGCCAAGTCTTCTCTGCTCCACTCCAGATTTTCGACAGCCTGGGCCATGGCCTCATCCTTGCCACCTAGCTCCTTCTTTAAGTCCTCCACAGAGAGGCAGAGGTCGTTGTTCTTTGCATATAACCGAAGGGCCTCTAGCAATTTCGCAAACAAGAGGTCCTTGGTTTCTTTGTCAGCCTTGCCGAGCTCAGCTACCTCCAAGGTGAGCCCCATTAGGCGACGCTCCACCCCAGCAACCGCAAGCATTTTCCGTTTGGCCTCTTCCTGGGCCCCTCGCACTTTGGCGAGAAAGAGGTTGGACCCAGCAAGAGCCTCCCTGAAGCTCTTGGCCACCTATTTGGCGAGAGAGCCCACCTCCATGCTCTCCAGGTCCTCTCGAGCTTGTGTGGACTTTAACACCCGCTGGAGGAATGGAGAGAGGGCAGTGGGAGGACCCCAGGCTCCGCCCTCAGGGACGTTCTCCCTCCGACCCTCTTCAGTATTAGGGGGAGAAGAAGCGCTTGGTGGGCATTCCCTGAAGAAAGGGGTCCCCCCGTTTCTTGAGCTTGAAGCCGCTAGGATGGCAGCTTCGGCGTTGCACTTCCTCTTGAAGACCATGCCAAAGCAGGTGTCCTCGTCTTCAAAAGGGGTGACTTCAGCGGCCATGGCCATGCCTTGGGATTTGGTGGCATGGGGATGGCTTGGTGCAGGCAGGAGGGCAAAGCCAGCGGCAGAGGAGCCAGCAGCAGCAGGGACCTCATCGAGAATAGTAGTGGAGGGGCCAGCGCCGTCCTTCTTTGCAGCCAAGGCAGCCAGGCGCCTCTTCCTGTCAGCACTGATTGCCATGCCTACAACAAGCAGAAAGACTCAGTTAACAACAGGTAAAAGGTAAATGAAGGAAATATGCAGAACAAGCAGGGATAATCAAAGCAAGAAGAAAGGTACAGATATAACCTTCAAGGCCTTAGGATTGTATTCCTTCTTTATCAGCTCAGTAGTGCTTAATACAATTTGGAGGCCAGAAAGGAACTCGCACACCTCACGATCTTTGGGGTGCGAGTCTGGGAGGCCCCTAGGCTTTGCCAGAGTGGGTTTCTCAACCCAGTACAAGGGGAACCCGTCCAAGAGGGTGGGGTCGCGTTTGTTGCAGCGAACCTTGAAGAATTTTCCTTTGAAGCTCTTGTAGGATTGCTGGAAGAGAGTCAGCAGTGCTCTCCCAGCAACCTCATTGATGCTCACCTATAGGTTTTTCCCTGGACCCTTGGCCTTGAAGAAGTATAGGAAGGCGTCCATGGAGGGAAGGTGGCCAAAGTGCTCACACAAGATGGCGAAGGCCCTAACAAAGGCCCAACCATTGGCATGGAGTTGAGCAGGGGCGACATTCATCTCGATTAGCAGCACCCGCTCGAAGCCAGTAAGAGGAAGGCGCAGGAGGACCTTCTTGAAGATCGTCGAGTAAAAGAAGCATAATGGGCCCTCCTGGCCAGACGCCTCGTCGCAGCAAACAGGCTTGCCTACCCTACAGGGAGTCACCCACACGAACTTGTCGTGTTCTTTCGCAAAGATGTGGGATGGGTGATAGGTCTCGCTCTTCCTATAGTCCACTATGATTTTGGAAGTAGTGAACATGGAGACCTCCTTCAGAAGCCTGCTGGAGGCCCAAGGGTACAGCATTTGGTAATGAGCGGGAGGAAGGGCTAGGGTTGTTGGTGGAGTCGCAGGTTGGGGTGAGTTGGATTCATCCATGGGTTGGGAAGAGTTAGATTGATCCATTAAATGAAGAAACGGCTAAAATAGAAAAAAGAAAAAGAAAGGCAAGGTTCAGAATGGGTAGAGCACGTACGTCTCGAAGAACACAGTGATACAAAAAAACAGAGAACAAGAAAACATAAAAGGCAGGAATCATAAAAAGTCCCATGCAGTTATAGCAGATTAAAAGACATCGCAATAGTAGAAATGAAGACAAATGGCAAAAAAAACGTACCTTTGAGTGATTATGGTTGTGGAGGATGAGGTATCAAGAATAGAAGCAGAGTGCTCGAGAAGCATAAACGTTTGAAAAATGAGCAAGAGAGGGAATGAAACAGTGAAGGGTGTATGAGGCAAAGGGTTTAACGTATAGGGGAAGCACGAAGTGACAACGCTCCCCAACTATTAAAATTGCCACGTGTACGCTCCAGAAAAAGTGTGATGAGACGTCACCTCGAGGAATTGTGTGCGTCCAATCACTCATAGCCACGTCAATGCCACGTAGGTCACCAAGAAGAGCAGTTAGGCCTTACACTGAAGCAAGCTCCAGCTTAAGCCTCGGGGGCTTGTGTAATGGCCAGACCTCGGACATCGGCAGCGTACAGTGGAAGTCGATGTGGCAAAGGTCAACACAGTAGGGCCCACAGAGGAACCCCCAGAGATACCTAGTGTGGTGGCCAGACCTCGGATGTCGGCAGTGTATAGTAGAGGTGGACGTGGCAAAGATCAACACAGTAGGGTCCACAAGGGGACCCCTAGAGATTACATGTTATAGTGGCCATACCTCGGACGTCGACAGTATATAGTAGAGGTCGACGTCGCAGAGGTCGGCACAGTAAAGTATTACATTAGTGAAAGCCTGATTCACAGATATACCTTGCATGCAGAATGTGTATAAGACATTTAGGTCTGGCACATGTAGATTACCCCTAGGGGCACCAATGTCCAAGAACGCTAGGGTTCTTAGAGAAAGTTGAATGCAAGGCACGTGAGAAATTAGGGCACTTACAAGAACGGATTGGTCTCGCGGCGCTGGTACACACGTTGTAACCTTAGCCGCCATACCGTTTAGATACGTACTCCAGAAAAGGAATGTTGCCACGAGAGTTGCACTAAGACTGTGTGATAGTATCCCGAAAAGGTAACCCTAAATTCGCTAGAGGCAAGGCTTTGGCAAGAGAATGTCAGCGATAGGTTAACCTAGAAACAATGATATAAGAGGGGTAAACCCCAAGTTAAAGACACGCAGTCTTCTATGCAAGACATAGTATTTACACACACACATTATAAGCTTAAGAACTTTTGCTTGTTTGATGTTTCTTGCCCTGTATTGACTTGAGCATCGGAGTGCAGTTACAGGTAGGGGCCCCCTCTATCTCAACGGAGCCTCACCTTGGAGAACTACCGTAAAGATAGAAGGAGCCACTTCCTGCCTCAGAGTCAATGGCCGCTGAGTCAACCGGCGAGAACAGATAGTATGTTGGGTAGGCTAGATAAAAGGGACTTGGCCGCCAGAGCCTTGTCCATGAAAGTTGCCGCTCAAGCTCCTTTTGCCAAGGACTTGAAACTGAAGGTAGTGGCTGAAGTGCCCCCCACCTATGACGAGGACACATGTTCTAGGCCCATCTTCAAGAGGAGGCGAGGAGTTATCGCTGCGCCCACTGAGCACTCAGCCTCAGATGGCCGAGCTCCCTCCCAGCCTACCCCTCTACCCAGCCCTTCCCCTCCACATGATATCATGGTGCAAGGAAGTAGTGGAGGAGACTCGCAGAAGGAAGGACAGTGGGATCCATCCTTGGATGCCCATTCTTTCTTAGAGAGGACCATTCTTGCTGTGCAGGACAGAGTAGATCTGGAGAATCTAGAGGAGGACCAATTGCTAGGGAAAATAGTGAGACAACTGGGGCAAGCCCTAGCTACACACTGCCTTGCCCTTTTGAAGTTTAGCAGATGGAAGGATGCGACCAAGGAGGAAACCTTTAAGGCTACTGAGCTCACCCAGCAACTTGAAGAGCTCCAAAGGATGCACCAAGAGACCAAAGCCCTCTTGGCTGAGAAAAACGCTGCCCTTCAAGAAAAATCCAAAGAGGCCTTGGACTTGGTCGCCAAGAGTGCTGAACTCCATGATGGGATGGAGAGGTTGGAGGGTGAGCTGGCCAAGAAAAGCGAGGAGCTATTGTAGAAGGATGAACTCCTCGAGAAGAGCAAGGAAGACTTAACGAATGTTGCTGCTAACTCTTACATGACGAGCTTCGATGATGCTGTTGCCCAGACCACTTGCCTCTACCCTGATCCAGATTTCAGCCCAATGGGTTTGGACAAGATTGTGGTAGATGGGCAGCTAGTAGTTAAAGAGAGGTAGTATCATTAGGGTTCCTTGTAATCAACTTCACTTTGTAACCTTAAAAACAATGCCCAACACTTTGTATATATGTATGCACAATTTATTTATGTCATTATGCTTTTCTTTTACATACCTCGTCTAGCACATTGATAATGCATGCTTTCTAATAGACATGACTACCATGGCTTAACCAACTAATGATAATGCATTTGAACACTTCACGCTTAAATAATACGAATATCATGATCAAATCTAATGATAAATCCTACCAAGACAAAGATGTTTCACGATGCATTTCGAGTAATTTATGTAACTAACTATCTTAACAAGATAATTGTTCTGATTCAATATAACGAGCTACCGTGCTCTTGAATAGTCATCCTCAAGACGACCTGTACCTCATGGCTGTAGTGGGCATCCCACTTTACTTTTTCTTCACACATCCCTCCTTGAAGATAAGGATGCTTGACTTGGGTGTTGATTCTCCCCTCAAGTCTATTCCAAATACTTCCTATGCCGATGTGGGTTACTCTGTACCCTTTACCTGAATTCCTAAGGCGTGGAGTCTTACCAAGACAGGCCAACTTCCCTAGTTTAAACAATTTCAGTTACGAAAAACAAATTCCTTTGATGAACCTTAGGTCAGAGTTTTACTGAGACAGGGTCATTTTTCTTTCCAAGCTCAAACCAAACGATGGCGAGCTACGATTCAGGGGTACCCATGCTCAGAATCTCACTGGGCGGGAGGTCCTCATGCCTAAATCGTATTACATCTGCATGTTTCCCTTCTTGGAATCCTTCCAAAGGGGAGTTATCTTTCTCAGCTCAAACCAGACTCTAGCGAGCTATGATTCCAGGGTACCCATGCTTAGAATTTCACTGAGTGGGAGGTCCTCACGCCTGAATCGCCATGAAGGTATGTGTTTCCAAACTTGGATTCTCTCCAAGAGAAAGTTTACATTATCCAATCGTTCGTGCACAGAGTGTGCTTACTCGAATATTTTTCTGGTCAAGTCATCATCCTGTATGTCAGTATAGTATAATCACAAATCATATTCCATATTTCCATTGAGTGACCTCGTTAACAAACCCTAGTGAGGGAAGAAAAGTGTCCCCTTAATTGTTCATAAATGACATTATACATCAACTGAAATAAAATTTAAGATTGGTCTCGTTCCATGTTCAGGGTATAGCTCCCCCTTCCAGAGTCTCAAACCTATAAGCTCCGTTTCTGAGTGCCTCTACCACGTGGAAGGGACCTGCCCATTTGGGGGACAACTTGTTTTCCAGTTGATAAGGGTGAGCTTTCTGCATTACCAGGTCGACAACCTGGAACTGCCGAGGTCTTAGCTTGGACCTTTGCTTCTGCTGTACCTTTCTTTTCAAAGCTTCAGTTTTCATGCGTGCTTGCTCTCGCACTTCGTCAAGTAGGTCGAGATTCACCTTCCTCCCTTCGTTGGATTCCTTTGCCACGAAGTTCTGAATCGTGGTGAGCTCTCTTGGATCTCTACAAGGATCATGGCATCAGACCCGTACACTAAACTGAAAGGTGTTTCTTTCGTGGTGGATTGAGGCATGGTGTGGTAGGCCCACAAGATGCGAGGAACCTCGTCTACCCAGGTCCCTTTTCCTTTTCTAACCTCCTCTTCAAACCTTTGAGAAAAACTCTATTGGCAGATTCGACCTGCCCACTAGTCTGAGGATGCTCTACTAAGGCAAACACTTGTTTGATGCCGAGCTCTGTGCATAGCTTGCCGAGCTACTGACTTGCAAACTGAGTGTCATTGTCATATACTAAGCGCTTTGGAACCTCAAAACGACAACAATGTTCTTCCATACGAAGTGCTGAATCTTATGAGTAGTTATCTGTGTGACAGGCTCAGCCTCTATCCACTTGGTGAAATACTCAATGGCCACCACCAAGTACTTTATCTGGCGAATTGCTAGTGGAAAAGGACCCAGGATATCAATTCCCCATGTGTGGAAGGGCCATGGGCTGTGAATTGACTGCAACTCCTCTAGGGGTACATGATGCCAATCGACATGCTTTTGGCACTATGTGCAGTGCTGTGCGTACTTCATGCAGTCCTCCCTCATGGTCAACCAATAATACCCTTCTCGTACTGCTTTCAGTGAGAGAGCTCGTCCCCCGACGTGGCTCCCACAGATTCCTTCATGGAGCTCTGTCATGATACGTGTACACTGCTCGCTGCTTACATAGGTTAAGACAAGATGGGTGTAGCCATGTCTGAATAACATCCCATCTATCAAGGTGTACCTTCCCGCATTCTTCTTGATGAGCTTAGCTTCTGCAGGCTCCGCTGGAAGCATGCCGTCAGCAAGGTAGCATCTATAGGGTGTCATCCAGGTTTCACTTATGTCGACTAGGCAGACATGCAGCGATTCCTCTCCCGACAAACCATAGACGCTCACCTTAGGTACCTTCACCGTTTCTTTGATTAGTGAGCGGTGTCCTCTTCCTTCGACCTCCAAAGTACCTGTTAGAGTTAAGCAGGGTCTGAAGATCAAGAGGGGAGGGGTGAATTGATCTTTTAAAATTTTTTGCAACAGGAACTGACTTCTGTATAACAGAGATTAAAAGAACAGATTGATTTCAAATAAAACAGATTTATTTTTCCAAATCACCTTCTTACAATCAGAACTTAATCAAACAAGATTTTATACAATTAGAAGGAACAGCAGAATACACTTGTTCAGATATTTGCAAGAAGGTTTCAACCAAGAGAAGAACAGTTCTTATTAAACCCAGAATTAACAGATTCAATTTCAAATGAACAGATTTATTTTGGACAGTTATCAATTCAAATTCCAAAAATAAATGCAAGAAAGGAGAGAAGATTGCACACAAGTTTTTATACTGGTTCACTCATCAAGAGCTACATCCAGTTCACCTTACACCAAGGTGGAATTCACTAAACACATACAACAATTACAGCATATACAGCAGTTCTTGAAACCTACAAGAACACTCACATACAAGGCTGAAAAACACGTATTTCAGCACACCTTGCACTCCAAGAAACCCTATCAAGAAGTGACTAACACTTCCACCTTTACAACAAATGAGAAAGAAAAAAATACACCTGAAAAGAAGATGCAAGAACTCAAACCAGTAGTTCAATCTACTGCAAAAACTGCACCAGCACCTTCACAAAGCACAAGGTTTTCCTAGAACAAGCACACTTGAAATTCCTTTTGAAAACCTTTCACAAAAGCCTTTGAATTCTTCTTCTCACTCAGAAACTGATTGAAACGTGATTGCACTGTGTATATTGTGTGAGAGAAGTCTTCTATATTTAAAGAAACCAGTTTCTAACCACTTTTCAAAAAACAGTTTGAAAAACAGTTAAGAATAACAGAACCAAAATAAATCTATTTATTATCCAGGAAACAGATTTATTTTTGTCCAGTATTCAGACTTTTTGAGAAAACTTTAAACAGCATTTTTGAAAACTTTAAACACTCCTTGTGTTTGGTTTAAGCTTGCTTTAGGCAACTAGAACAGAATGACCGATGACCGACCGGTGCCACATTACATTCCAAATGACCGATGACCGATCGTACAACATTACTTTCTCAAAGACCGATGACCGATCGTGCCTCATTACTTCCTCCAATGACCAACGACCGATTGGTTCCTCATACTTCCCCAATGACCGACGACCGATTGGTTCCTCATTGCTTCCTTCAATGACCGACGACCGATTGGTTCCTCATTACTTCCTTCAATGACCGACGACCGATTGGTTCCTCATACTTCCCCAATGACCGACGACCGATTGATTCCTCATTACTTCCCGCAATGACCGATTACAGATCGGTGCCTCATCACTTCCTCACCTCCTAAGCCTAAACCAAAATTCACTTAAATCCTTTTACAAAACTATAAAGTACCGAAGCAATTTTCTTCATCAAACACACTTTAAGCCAAGGTTGGGAAGAAGCTTCCTTCAGCTTCAACAATCTCCCCCTGTTTGATGGAGACAAATCCCCATAGCTCGATTGCTTTGAAGAAAGATCAATACCTGTACAAAGCTTGATTCCACAATACACAGATTTAAAGTGAATATTGAATAAGAGAAGAGTAGAGAATATATATACCTCCCTATACCACTGCAGCTTATACCTCCCTATACCACTGCAGCTTATAAGATCAGCTATTTTTCTCCCCCTTTGGATTCATCAAACAGCATGGAAGCAAATAAAAACAGAAGCATATAATAGCCATACATGATAGTTCATAAAGTCCTTAAGAGGGGAATACATTCCAGAATAGAGATGAAAATATAATGTCCAGAAACAGGCACCAAAACACAGAAATAAAAGGATAATGTTCAACAGACATAAGAAGACAATATTGGGAAGAAAGAAAACTATTCCCTGTAGTAAAGCTCAGCCAGTTGTTCCTGTACTCCCTCGAGTTGATAATCTAGATGCTGGAACCTGGCTTGAGTCATCTCAAAGTAGGCTTTCTGGTCTTCTGAAAGATTGTCAAGTCGATGCAGTACTTGCCTTTCAAAACTAGACAAAGGTTCACCTCTGAATTCGGGAGAATGATATGCAACCAGTGCATTGTGTGCTGTAGCATCCAAGTCATCATGATTCGGTTGATGATCAGCATGAACATTGTTATCTTCCATAGGAATAGCAGCTTCTTCATCATCATTGTTGTTGTGGTTGGACGTACCATGTTCCATTCTAGGACCTGTTGTCCTTTTAAAAACCCACTTTTCACCTTCCTTGAGGAATCCCATCTTCATGAGCGTAGAGTTGTCGATTTCACTAATTGCTTTGATTGGCTCGTTTCTCTCATTAGTAGTGTCAATCTCAAAACAATCGATTAATTTTGAAATGAAAATTGCATAGGGAAATCTGTAATCAGATAGCCTCTTGGATTTGAGCATATGCTCTGTCATTACACAAACCCAATTTATTTTTATGTGATGCATGAGACAGTAGAGTAAAATGAGGTCTTCCTCATGTAATGTAGCATGATTACTTCCCCTAGGTGTCAGTTGCCATGCAATAACATAGGCTAGAAACCTAGGAGTTAGGTTCAGATTACCTGCATGAAACCTGTTTATGTGTTGATTCTTATCTCTCATGCAGCTTGTGTAGAACTGAATTTTATTGAATTCTTGAATCATGGTTGTGTTCCCCTTTCCCACCTTGAGGCCTGAATACTTGATTCCAGCGATGTTGCTCCAAACTTCACTTGTTATTTTTATTTGGACACCTTTTACGTGGGAAATTAAATTTTTCCCATCAAGGATCAGATTGGTATAGAATACCTTCACTAGATCTGGATAGATGTTGCCAGTCATTTCAAGAAATGGCTTCAATCTCTGATGCTTGAGAAGTGCTTTGGGTTCAGTCAGCTTTTCACTCTTCATCCATGAAAACTCGAGGATCTTTGGCACATTTACCTGTTTTCTACTTATCTCATGTAAGTAAGTGGTCATGGCTTCAGCATCACCATCGAACCATTTCTCTAAAATACCTTGAGTGTTATTCTTCTGCTCACGGGATTTCTTCCTTTTGTATATCAATGATGCCATTTCTGAAACCTGTTCCTCTTTATCAAAAGAAAACTGAGAGATTGCAAGCAGAAGTTGAATGTGTGAACTACAGGTTTTGAATACCATTATTTATAGAATCAAACAGATTGTATTAATGCTTAGCAGAGTTGGAGTGTTAAGAAGAAACAAATCAAAAACACAGAGTCAGTACAGATTTTATTCCTGCAGCAGTTTCAGTTTTTGGAAAGAGGCAAAATCATTTTGAAAAAGTGTTTTAGCTTTTAGTGAGAAATAGCTTTCCATACAGTTAGTCAAACCAGTTTGAATATCCAGACAGAACAGCCATAAACCTGCTGGTCAAAGCAATAAAGCAGTTAAGGTGCATGTATAATTTCTCTTTCCTAGTTATGTATATTTTAGGCACAGAAATAAACAGATTAACCAGAGAAATAACATGTTATAGATTTAAAATATCACTGCAGTGAACAGTTTAAGCTGATAATGCCCAATTCGTTTAACAAGAAATAAAACCTATCATTAGCCAGAGGTTTTGTAAACAGATCAGCCAATTGAAACTCAGTACTAATGAATTTAATATCACAAATACCATTAGCTATATTTTCTCTTAAGAAATGATGTCTAATCTCTATGTGCTTTGTTCTTGAATGTAACACAGGATTTTTAGACAGGTTTATGGCACTGGTATTATCACAATTAATAGGTATCTTGTTTAACAGTATTCCATAGTCACTTAGCTGTTGCCTTAGCCATAATGTTTGAGCACAGCAGCTTCCAGCAGCAATGTATTCTGCTTCTGCTGTAGAGAGGGCAACACAAGCTTGTTTCTTGCAATGCCAAGAAATCAGGCTTGATCCTAGCATGTGACATGTTCCACTAGTGCTCTTTCTGTCAACCTTGCACCCTGCAAAATCAGAATCTGAAAAACAGTTTAAGTATAAGGAAACATGGTTAGGATACCATAGTCCAACAGATTTTGTCCCTTGCAAGTATTTCAGAATTCTCTTGACTGCATTGTAGTGAGATTCCCTTGGATCAGATTGATATCTGGCACATAGGCATACAGCAAACATAATATCAGGTCTACTGGCAGTTAAGTACAGCAGGGATCCAATTAAGCTTCTGTACTTGGATTGGTCAACAGGTTTTCCTGCACAGTCTTGGTCTAGTTGACAGCTTGTTGAAATAGGAGTGCTAATTGCCTTACATTGATCCATATCAAATTTTTTCAGCAGCTCTTTGCAGTATTTTTCTTGACTAATGAAGACTCCATCCTTGAGCTGTTTCACTTGCAGGCCAAGGAAGAAGTTCATTTCTCCCAACATTGACATCTCAAACTCTCTCATCATTGTATTGACAAAAGCTTCACACATTTCCTCATTGGTTGACCCAAAGATTATATCATCTACATACACTTGTACCAGGATAATATCTTCCCTTTTCTTCTTAATGAATAGAGTCTTGTCAGAATTCCCACGGTTATAGCCTCGAGAAAGCAAAAATTCACTTAACCTTTCATACCATTTCCTTGGTGCTTGTTTTAGTCCATACAAGGCTTTCTTAAGCTTGTACACATGTTCTGGATTTTTGTAATCTTCAAAGCCTGGGGGCTGGGAAACAAACACCTCCTCATTTATGTATCCATTTAGGAATGCACTTTTAACATCCATTTGAAACAATTTGAAGCCTTTGATGCTGGAAAATGCTAGAAGTAATCTGACAGCTTCAAGGCGTGCTACTGGTGCATAGGTTTCACCAAAATCAATACCTTCTTCTTGGTTGTATCCTTTAGCAACCAGCCTTGCTTTGTTTCTAGTGATAGCTCCATGTTCATCCAGCTTGTTCCTGTACACCCACTTGGTTCCTATGATATTCATCTCATGCTTTCTTGGAACTAAGGTCCACACTTCATTGTATTCAAACTGGTTCAGTTCTTCCTGCATTGCTGTTATCCAATTGCTGTCTTGCAGTGCTTCTTCCAGGCTTTTAGGCTCAATCTGTGACACAAAAGCTACTGTTCTGCAGAAATTGTTGAGAGAATTTCTGGTTGAGACTCCTTTCTCTAGTTTTCCAATTACATTGTCAAGAGTAAGATTCTTGGGAGTCTTCCATTCCTTAGGCAACCCTGCATTCACAACAGACTCTTTGACAGCATTTGGATTAGTTGTATCAAATTCAGTTGATTGATTTTTCTGCAGAATTATTCTTAAATCATCCACACCAGATTCATCCAAAACAGATTTCGGTATAGAACAATCTGTTTCATCAAACACCACATGCATAGACTCTTCTACAGCAAGCAATCTTTTGTTATAGACTCTATAAGCATGTCCATTTATAGCATAACCAAGGTGTATACCTTCATCAGATTTAGGGTCAAATTTCCCAAGATTATCTTTACCATTATTTAGAATAAAACATTTGCACCCAAATACTCTAAGATGGCTAATGCTAGGTTTTCTTCCTTTGTACAGTTCATATGGGGTTTTCTTAAGAATAGGTCTTATCAATGTTCTGTTAAGCACATAGCAAGCAGTATAAACAGCATCAGCCCAGAAATACTTTGGTAAATTTGATTCATTTAACATAGTTCTTGCTAATTCTTCCAAAGATCTATTCTTTCTTTCAACCACACCGTTTTGTTGAGGTGTCCTAGGAGCAGAATAGCTATGTGTTATGCCATGCTTTTCACAAAACTTATCAAATTTTGCATTTTGAAATTCTCCCCCATGATCACTACGAATCTGTTTTATGCAGTTCTCATTTTCATTGTTCAAAACCTTTGCCAATTTCTTGAAAGCTTTGTATGTATCATTTTTAGAAGCAATGAATAGAGTCCAAGTATATCTAGAAAAGTCATCAACAATCACCAAAGCATAATAATTTCCAGCAAGGCTAGCAGTCCTAGATGGTCCAAATAAATCCATATGCAATACATCCAGAATTTTATTTGTAGAAACTATATCTTTAGATTTAAAAGAGGTTCTAATCTGTTTTCCTTTTACACATGCATCACACAACCTGTTTTTTAAAACATATTTTTGGTAGACCAGAAACAAGGTCCTTAGACAACAATTTATTCAAGTGATCTGTATGGATATGAGCCAACCTCCTGTGCCATAGCCAAGACTCATCACTTTTTGACAACAAGCATTCATTTTTAGAATTGTTATTAACAATGTCTAGGAGATAGATGTTGTTTACCCTTTTCCCTGTGAACAGCACCTTACCAGAGTTCTGATTTGAAATTGTACATGTGTTGGCTTCAAAATTAACCAAGTATCCCTTATCACAAAGCTGACTAATACTGAGAAGATTATGTTTTAAGCCTTCAACATATAGGACATTCTCAATTATAGTTGAGTCTTTAGTGCCAACATCTCCTCTTCCAAGAATTTTTCCTCTATTGTTGTCCCCATATGTGACATAACCTTCAGCTTTGAGTTTCAAACTTATGAACTGGGCCAAATCACCTGTCATATGTTTTGAGCAGCCGCTATCAAGGTACCACTTATTTTTCCTGCTGTTTTTCTGCAAAACAGATTACATATATGGTACCCCTCTTAGTATAGGGTCCAACATGATTAATACCTTTCCTTAGGAAGCCATTTGGCTAAGCCTTTAGGAACAAGATATTTTCTAGCCCTACATGTTCTTGATGTATGACCAGATTTCATGCAGTAGAAACAGGATGCAGTATATACTGTATTTAATCTGTTAAAAGAAGAAAAACCTGTTTTGGCAGGAACAAAAAAACTGGACAGCTTTTTAACATTTTGCTTTATTCCAGGATTATATCCTAAACCATTTTTATTAAAGACAGCATTTTGTGAACCCAATAATGTTTCAAGATTTTCTCTTCCTTTTGTGAAATTTGATAAAGTCTTTAGAAGATATTCAACCTGTTTTTCCAATTTCTTACAATTTTCACATGTTTTGATGGATGCATGCAGGCAGGTTAATTCAAGACTAATTAACTCAGTTTTAGCTTTGTTTAGTTCTTCCTCAAGAGCCTTTACCTTAGGTTCAAGAACTTTATTCATTCTGGTCAGCTTATTACACATGACAGCAAGTCTATTGGCTTCATCATGAGTTTCCTTAAACGCAATTAAAAGCTGATCATAATTTTCAGAATCAGTTGAGTAATTACTTACTGAGTCTGAAGTTGAACCTTCATCATTTGCCATGAAGCACAGATTTGCTTCTTCACTCTCATTTGAGGATTCACTTGTTGAAGATACATCATTATCCTCCCAAGATATGTAAGCCCTTTTTCCCTTGCCTTTTTCATTCTTCTTGCTTGCTGATTTTTCTTTATGTGGATTGTTTGGACAATCAGCTTTTATATGACCTGGTTTGCCACATCCAAAACAGGTGTAAGTAGAAGAATTAGAATCACTCTGTTTTGAATACCTTTTTCTTTGCTGTGTTCTGTCTCTAGTCTTCCTTTTAAGGAATTTGCTGAATTTTCTAGTGAGCAAGCTTAAGGTTTCATCTTGTTCAGGATTCTCTTCTTCTTCTTCACTTGTGTCATGCTCCATGGTGGTCTTTAAGGCAATTCCTTTGACTTTCTTCTCCACAGTTTCTTGGTCTTTCAATCTTTTCAGCTCCAATTCATGTTCCATCAGCTTTCCAAAGAGTGCTGCAGTGGACATCTTGGAAAGATCCCTTGATTCTGAAATTGCTGTTACCTTTGGCTGCCAACTCCTATCAAGGCATTTCAATACCTTTATGTTGAGCTCTTCTTTATCAAAAACCTTGCCAAGACCCGTGAGGTGATTTACAATGTGTGTAAATCGTTTCTGTACATCTGCAATGCTCTCACCAGATTGCATTCTGAACAACTCATATTCCTGGATCAATGAGTGCTTCCTAGCCCGTTTAACATCTTCTGTGCCTTCATGAGTTACCTCCAGTATCTCCCACATTTCCTTAGCTGATTGACATTGAGACACCCTAAAGAACTCATCCATATTCAGTGCAGAGGTGATGATGTTCTTGGCCAGAGAATCATATTGAGCCTTCTTCCTTTCAGCTTCACTCCATTCGGACCATGGTTTCTTCACAGTTTCATCTTTCACAGTCTGCATAGGTATGAAAGGTCCGCTCACCACAGCATCCCAGATGCCCATATCAATGGACTCCATGAAAATCTTCATCCTGATTTTCCAGAAAGCATAGTTGACTCCACCGAACATAGGAGGCCTATTGATGGATGCTCCCTCAGCAAAAGGCATCTTGAATTCAGACATTTCTGCACAACTTGAGTAACCTACAAGCCCTTGCTCTTGATACCAATTGTTAGAGTTAAGCAGGGTCTGAAGATCAAGAGGGGAGGGGTGAATTGATCTTTTAAAATTTTTTGCAACAGGAACTGACTTCTGTATAACAGAGATTAAAAGAACAGATTGATTTCAAATAAAACAGATTTATTTTTCCAAATCACCTTCTTACAATCAGAACTTAATCAAACAAGATTTTATACAATTAGAAGGAACAGCAGAATACACTTGTTCAGATATTTGCAAGAAGGTTTCAACCAAGAGAAGAACAGTTCTTATTAAACCCAGAATTAACAGATTCAATTTCAAATGAACAGATTTATTTTGGACAGTTATCAATTCAAATTCCAAAAATAAATGCAAGAAAGGAGAGAAGATTGCACACAAGTTTTTATACTGGTTCACTCATCAAGAGCTACATCCAGTTCACCTTACACCAAGGTGGAATTCACTAAACACATACAACAATTACAGCATATACAGCAGTTCTTGAAACCTACAAGAACACTCACATACAAGGCTGAAAAACACGTATTTCAGCACACCTTGCACTCCAAGAAACCCTATCAAGAAGTGACTAACACTTCCACCTTTACAACAAATGAGAAAGAAAAAAATACACCTGAAAAGAAGATGCAAGAACTCAAACCAGTAGTTCAATCTACTGCAAAAACTGCACCAGCACCTTCACAAAGCACAAGGTTTTCCTAGAACAAGCACACTTGAAATTCCTTTTGAAAACCTTTCACAAAAGCCTTTGAATTCTTCTTCTCACTCAGAAACTGATTGAAACGTGATTGCACTGTGTATATTGTGTGAGAGAAGTCTTCTATATTTAAAGAAACCAGTTTCTAACCACTTTTCAAAAAACAGTTTGAAAAACAGTTAAGAATAACAGAACCAAAATAAATCTATTTATTATCCAGGAAACAGATTTATTTTTGTCCAGTATTCAGACTTTTTGAGAAAACTTTAAACAGCATTTTTGAAAACTTTAAACACTCCTTGTGTTTGGTTTAAGCTTGCTTTAGGCAACTAGAACAGAATGACCGATGACCGACCGGTGCCACATTACATTCCAAATGACCGATGACCGATCGTACAACATTACTTTCTCAAAGACCGATGACCGATCGTGCCTCATTACTTCCTCCAATGACCAACGACCGATTGGTTCCTCATACTTCCCCAATGACCGACGACCGATTGGTTCCTCATTGCTTCCTTCAATGACCGACGACCGATTGGTTCCTCATTACTTCCTTCAATGACCGACGACCGATTGGTTCCTCATACTTCCCCAATGACCGACGACCGATTGATTCCTCATTACTTCCCGCAATGACCGATTACAGATCGGTGCCTCATCACTTCCTCACCTCCTAAGCCTAAACCAAAATTCACTTAAATCCTTTTACAAAACTATAAAGTACCGAAGCAATTTTCTTCATCAAACACACTTTAAGCCAAGGTTGGGAAGAAGCTTCCTTCAGCTTCAACAGTACCCACCTGTTGGACTTCTCCCACACATACTGCGGAGGTCTAGGGTGCCTTCAGAGTTTCCTGGATAACTGACCTCTGGCGACCACCCTTACTTGAGCTGGCAAGTTTGGCTAGCTGGTGATGGAGATCAAGTAGAAGAGGATTTCACTAATGGAGGAAGAGTCCATCCACCCAAGCATTTAAAATTCTTCTTACTAGTCTTCTTAAAAAATAGAACATTTTGGGTTCTCTTGAAAATTCAAAAGATAGTAGTATAAATAAATCTTTGTAAATACTCTTGTATAAATTTGTAAATAATATAGAAATAGCCTTAGGAGAATGCCATAGAGGAAAATCAAAAGAAATCTCTAAATGTAAGGCATTTTAGGCACTTTCTTTAGGAAAAAATGGAAAAAGTGACTCTTCTACTCCTTTCTGTCTTAGGCACTAGAAGGAGATAGAAGAGTGACTCTTCCCACTCCTTCCCCTTTGTAACATGTCCAGCCATCCTTATTATAAATAGAAGTGCTTGGTTCTTAATAATACAACTTGAAAGTTAGAAGTAAAGAAACTATCTTGAAATTGAGAGAGAGTGAGTTTGTGAGACTTGTCTCTTCTTCTCCTCCATGTCTTATCTTGTGAGCTTTGGAAACTCTCAAGTGGCGGCACCACCCACTCATCTTGGAAAAACCACCCTCCAAGTGGCATGAATCACATCTCCAAAAGGCAACAACCACATAAGTCATTTCTATTCATCTTCTAAAAATACCCATTTTTGTTCTACTTGTTTGTTTTCAATTCTAATCGGTTCATTCTCTTCCTTGTGATGTCCTCTATCATTTGATGTGTTGTTCTTCCATTTTAATCGGTTCAAACTTGTTATAGCAACCTGTTTTTGGTTCGGTTTCCATGGGTATTATGATTCATGTTGTTTTCTTGAATTTCCAATAGTAGGTTGTGTTCTTGTTGTGTTTCTATTACTAGTTTCAATTCTTGTTGTGTTCTTGTTTTAATTCTTATTTCTTTGTACTATTTTTATGTTGTTACTTCACTTTGGTTGCTATTCTTAATTACCCATTCATATTCCATTGTTATCTTACACTACAAGTTACCTATTCATGTGTTTTTAGTATGAACCTTTGTTTTCTTGACTAGAAACTCTATTAATTGCTCTTTAGAATTTTGATCCTAATTCTTGAAAGTGTCATGAATACAATGAAACCTATATCAACTCAACCCAAACTAAGAAAGGTTCATAAGACTCACATCAGCAGGTCAGCTCGAGCATTCTGCTCCCTGGGAATGTGTACCAACTCAAACACTGGAAAAGTCTCCTTTAAGAGCAAAACGTACTTTAAATACGAGGCCATATAGGGATCCTTGGCTCGATACCCTCCTGTAACTTGTCTAGTTACCAGTAGCGAGTCACTTTTCACTAATAGGCTTTGAGCGCCCATCACCTTAGCCAACAACATCCTCACTACCAATGCTTTATATTTAGCCTGGTTATTATTGGCTTTGAAGGAAAACCTGAGCATCTGCTCAATCAACAGTCCATTTGGTCCTTCCAAGATGATACCAGCTCCACTGCCTTGCTGGTTAGAGGACCCATCAACTGAGAGAATCCATTGGAAGTCTTCGTTATCTGGTTGGGTAGCTTCTGAGGAGAGCTCACAAAGTCAGCATAAACATGTCCCTTGATAGGGCCTCTAGGCTCATACTGTATGTCGAATTCGGAGAGCTAGACTGCCCATCATACCATCCTACTCACCATATTAGGATTCTGTAAGACTTTGCGAATTGGCAGGTCAGTCACCACTATCACCGTGAAGCTCTAAAAATAGTGACAGAGCCTCCGAGCTGCGAATACAACTGCCAAGGCGGCCTTCTTGATGGCCTGGTAGCATACTTGATGGAAACCGTCTAGCCCCGAAACTTTCGGCCAAGAAGATAGACGAGGATCAAGCTTTAATGAAGAGTTTGTAGAGTCTTTTTCTTCTTCTTAGCCTTGTAAAAATTGTATAGAGTAGTTAGGAAGTTTTGAGCCTTGTATTTTGGGCCAAAATAGAGAAGGATGTAAATAGAAATGAAAGTTGTTCTTGCCGGTTGACTCGCCTGTCAGTTGACTCCACGACACTCACACGCCTCCTTCCTCACGTTGATACGTGCTTGGTTCTTTTGAAACAATCTGCACCTGCAAAAGAGAAAGGGGTGCCCTAGAGGCCGTTTGCACTCTGACGCTCAAGTCAATAGGGGGCAAGTAACACCAAGTGTATTGAGTCTCTCTGTGTTTAGGTCTAGAAACTACGTACCTTTGTGAAGTATTTTACTGTCCCTTATATAGTCTAGGGTTTACTGTGCCGCTAGCCCTAATTAGGGTTTACTGCGCTGCTAGCCATATTTAGGGTTTACTGGAATACCCTTGCGCCGCTATCACCCAATCTTAGGGTAATCTAGCACATAAGGTTTCCTTCTCTGGAGTGCAAACTTTAACAGGGTGACCACCTGGGTGCCTCGTTGTACACCTAGTCTCTGGGGCCACCTGTTCTGGGAGTGCCTTCACTGTTCACGTGCCATGCATGTAGCTTTGTTGGGAAACCCTAGTTCTGATGAGTACTCGACCCCTCAGGACTCTGCACCTAACTGTGCTCTCCCTGCTACCCGCATAGGCTCTTCGTGATCCAGGCCTCTCCCTACCTCTGGGTATTTAACTGGTCATTGGCCCACTTTGGAAACCAATCTTAGCTGTTCAGTTTATGCTGTCCAAATCATCCAAGACCGATGTCACCTCGCCACACTCTGTTGCCGAGGACTCCTCAACCTGCGGAGTGACGAAGACACATCAGCCCTTTCTGGTGATCGTCACGTTCTCTCTGTAGGCTGATGACTAATCACCCCTCTCTATAGGCTGATGACTAATCACCCCTCTCTGTAGGCTGATGACTAATCACCCTCTCTGTAGGCTGATGACTAATCACCCCTCTCTGTAGGCTGATGACTAATCACCCCACTCTGTAGGCTGATGACTAATCACCCCTCTCATCAATACCACCTGTGGGGTCCATTCCACGTGGCTTTGGCCCATGCTGTGGGACCCAGCTGACGTCCGAGGACTGGTCAGTACACAAGCCCCCCAGTCTCAAGCTGTTAAATTGTTTCAACGAAGAGACTAAGTCATTGACTTGGGCGACCTACATGGCTCTGCGCATAAGTACGTGAACAGTGTGCTGAAAGGACACTTCACCAACCCCCTTTCATCCGCTAACACGTGGCTGCATCAATGGTCCGAGATTCATAACATTTACGCTCCCTAGGGCTACGTCAAACCTCTTCAAAACCCCGCGCCACTTCACTGTTTCATCACTTTGCATTCTCACCTTCTGTAAACTGTATCTTCCAGCGCACGCTCTCTTCCTCTCACCAGGCTTTTCACACTTCTCCGCCCTCGCTCAACCAAAGGTATGATTTTTATGTCTTCTCCTCCTTCATAACATAATCTCAATCATCCATATGGCATGCTGTAACTGTTTTGGGCCTGTGTGTGGTTTGTGCATTCTAGGGTTTTTGTTCTTCTTTTCTGGGTTCGTTCTACCTTCGAGTCTTCGTCCACCATTGTTTTCTTCTAAGCCTTTATCTTTTCCTGCCTCTCATTTGTTTAGATTCGAGATGGCTAGAACCAAAACTACCTCCAACCCTCCTCCAACCGTAGCGGTTGATTACAGGGCCCTCTACCCATGGGCTTCTGAGGATCTCCTTGTTGAGACCTCCAAACTCACATCTTGTGAGGATCTTCGCAAGCACAGGGATGATGAGAATGAAATCAAAGGACGCGTCTTTGGCAGGGAAACTGACGCGTATGTCTCTGTGAGACCCTGTACAGAAAACGAACCTGTGTGCGCCGATGATCGCTGCAACAACGGGGAACCGTTCTTCTTCTTCTACGCCACCATTTTCAAACGAGTCAAAGTCTGCCTTCCTTTCACTGGGTTCGAGAGGACTTTGCTCACAGAGTTGAATGTGGTGCCTGCCCAACTGCACCCCAACAGTTGGGCCTTTATCAGGGCGTTCTCTGTCCTTTGCAATAACCTAGGGTTCACTCCCTCCGTCGACGTGTTTCTTTACTTCTTCGAGGTGAAGAGCCCTGGCAAGAGGCTTTGGGTGAGCCTGAATGGGGTGGCAGGGAGAGTCCTACTCACTCTCTTCTCACAGTCGTACAAGAACTTCAAAGGAAGGTTCTTTCGAGTCTGCTGCAGCTCCTACGACTCCACCATGCTCGATGGGTTCCCGTTATATTGGGTGGAGAAGTTGAAGTTCAAGAAACCGCGCAGGCTCGAAGAGTTGACTGTCCCTGACCAAGAACTCTGCCAGACCATCTCCAGCTGGGGCGTGGTGTTTGACACCGCCCAGCTGATTAAGCATGAATATGACGCCGAGACACTCAGCGTGTACATACATTGGTACATCATCTCCGTCTTGCACTTAACTGTTTATATACTGTATCTTTGTCTTCCTCACCCCTTTCTTGTTGTCCAATGCAGACATGGTGCTCAGCGCTGAGAAGAAGAGAAGGCTAGCCGAGGTGCTGAATCGCCACAATGCTAGCGGCTCAGCCCTTGCAGGTCCTTCATCACCCGCGGGTGCTGCCCTGGAATCCATTGCTAAAAAATCCAAGAGGGCAGCCCCTGTAGAGCTTTCCGATGATGAGGACACTTGCTCTGGCCTTGTCTTCAAGAGGAAAAGGGTGAGGACTGTCGCGGAGGTGTCTTCAGCCACAGAAGGGGACCCCTCATCCTTTAAGGAGCACCCTCCCAGCGCTTCATCCCCTCCCGAGCCAATCTTAACACTTGAGGGGGGTGGGGAGAGTGCTCCTCCTACTGGCCAGATGCCTTCTGCCCCAGAGCTGCCTTCTTTACTCCAAAGATCCCTTGCGCAGATGCCTGGCCAGGCTGCTTTGGAGGCCATGGACAAAAGTTCCCTCGAGCACCTCCTTAGTCATGGTCTTGGGGAGTTCCTGGCCGCTTCCAAATTCTTGCTGGTCAAGGGCAGCGCTGAGGCTGAACTGCTCGAGAAGACCACCCAACTGGAGAAAGAGCTGGAGCAGAAGGATCTCCAACTCTGCCAAGCGGCTAAGCGCGAGACTGCCCTTAATCAAGAACTGGGTAGTCTCCGCCAATCTGAGAAGGAGACCAAGAAGCTCCTCTTCTCCAAGGGGCAGGAGGCCCTCCAGCTTGAAGCCAAGATCCTCCCCCTCCGCAACAAGATCATCGAACTGGAAGAGCAAGCGGAGGGGGCTCAAGCCAAAATGATCAAGCTGGAGGAAACATGTAACATCCCGCCAAATCCTTTTCATATTTATATAATGAAATAAAGGTAAAACAATAATATCGAAGTGAACATATATATATATAATGAAATTTCTCCCCACAGGGAGTTTAATACATATCCAGTCAGTTTTCCAAACTTAACAAAATACAGTAAAATAGAAAAACAGGCGATCTCCTAACAGAAAACCGAAAATAGGCGATCTCCTATCAGAAACAGGAAACAGGCGATCGCCTAACAGAAACAGAAACAGGCGATCTCCTTCCGACGACTACTCACTGAGGAGCTCTACTTCCTGCAACATCATCTGCTCCCGTGTAAATTATACACGATCATCACAGGTTTAAGAAAACATCCACAAAACAAAAACGCAGGGTAAGCTAGATATTTTAAAGAGAATTTAGATATGAAACTTTAAAATCAAGATAAAACAAATTTAAGACACCCACGTAAAAACCATCAACTTTCTCATTCCCTTCACATGACCATCAAGGAATCACATATTTCACAATTTCCTCAAGAGTCGTTCAATTCACATAATGCCATCAAGTGTCTATCAATTTCAATGTTTCTCATTTCTCACGTCAGACTTCCACTGACTCATCACACACAGACACTTGACACTACTTCCGGAAGACACGTGCATTGACTAGACTCAGAGATCTGCACCTGTCATACTGCACCACTGTGAAATCACACGCATTCACAGGGTCGCTGTGAAATCACACACATTCACAAGCGTATAAATGAATCTCAATATCATCACTATCCTAGCATGACAGGGTTAATCCATACAACGGGTCAAGCTCGTTCTCTTTCAAACAACTCACCCATACATATGAACCTCCTTCGACTCTCAACGCCTGAATAACTTCATCTATATGATTCCATTATATCAGGAGAGTCAGGATATCTCATAATAAACGAATCACCGGTCAATGCACACTCTACACGATCTTACACGGTATTTTCTTTCCTGAAAATACTATGCCTTGATCCCACATTCACCACATTCCATACATCATACCACACATAAAGAACAATTCCATCATAGAATACTTTGAATCTTTTCTTAAACAACCCCACTCACCAAAAACAAGCATACCACCGTTCAGGTTTTAGAATAGCATATACATTTTTAATTTCAATCTCAACAAGTTCAAAGCGACACTAAAACAGGGGAGTTCGAAAACAACATTAAAACTGGCGATCACATCCAAAAACAGGGGATTATGCAATAATAGTTGAAAACCGGCGACCACGTCGCCCCATCATCAAAATCATCTAACTTAAGGTTTTCGTTGGAAATAAGGCTAGCTTCCCTTACCTGGACTTGCGTAAAAATCTCACTACGAGCTCTAACCCACCGAACTTAAAGATACCCGAACTCTGTTTTAGCGTCCTGATCAGAAAACTCGCAGAGAACTTCCCAGGAGTCCAAGGGCAGTCGTCGCTCGTCGTACTGGTGCTTGAGGATGCCTAAATCGCAGCGCGAAGGAGAGAAAAGAGAAGGATGAAGGTAAACTCACTCTGTCACTCTTGAACCACAGCAACGTTCTTTGCCTTTCAGAAGTGAGTTTTTGAATCTAAACCAACTTGTCCACAATTGCCGCTGCCATTACCCACTCTGCAGGAAAGCTTGCGTGCACACTTCCTTGAACAGTATGACCACGTGTGTCTCTGCGCATACCAACTCTCTGATGCCAACCATTCTGAAACACCCTTTTTGTCTACGTGTCGCGCGTGCAGGACGTCTCATGCTGGGAGCCTGGGTCCCACCTTATCTGTGTGAAACACGACATCGCGCGATAACCTTCCACCGATGACTCATCCTGGCGGACGACCGATGTCTCTCTCTGGAAGACGACCGATGTCTCTCTGGAAGACGACCGATGTCTCTCTGGAAGACGACCGATGTCTCTCTCTGGAAGACGACCGATGTCTCTCTCTGGAAGACGACCGATGTCTATCCCTGGCGACGCCCGCATGTCTCTCGCCCTGGCGATGCCCGCATGTCTCGCGCCCCGGCGATGACTGATGACACATCGCCACGCCTTGCTGAAGGTTCTTCATCCCGCTATGTTACGTCCAAGGTATCACCTCCACCTGACTTGGTGACGTCGGTAGCTTCACATTTCCAAGAATAGATCAGCACTACTCCTCGCGCGCCCATGCATGCAACACTAAGGACGATTTCTTATGCTCAAGCATAGAGCTTCGCATGCACAGCGTATCTAACGCTTAACCCACGCCTTGACACGCGTGGTTTTTGGAACCCACTATGGTTGATCCAGCATCTTGACCACATACTAAGTGCACTTTCGGCGATCATGTACACCATAGGCGATTATGTACCAAAGAAGTCGGAGGTCGCCTCCGTCTTCAACAACGGCGATCTCGTAGACTTCTAAGCTACACTTTCCTTCCTTTTTATTTTAAATAAAACCATACTTAGAATTCATTTAAAATATATTCCTTTTATTCCAATTTAATTTTACAGGTCCTTACAAAAGAGCTACCAACCGAGAAGTTCAGCTGGGCAAGGTTGAGGAGGAACTTGCCCAACAAATTGAATTGCTGAAGAAGACCGAGACTGAGCTTACTGAAGATGCCGCCGACGCCTATGGGGAAGGCTTTGGTGATGCCCTTGCTCAGGTTGCCTGCGTGCATCCTGAGATGGACCTCTCACCATACTCTGCAACCATGCAGGTAGTTGACGGGCAAATAGTGCCCAGATAGGTCTTCTGAGTAATTGTATCTAGTGGCTGAACATCTTGTAATTACCCTCCTATGTAATGTAATTACCTTGCTTTCAATCTTCTTTGCTTTATACAGCACTTTGCTTGCCTTTGTATTTCTGCTGCTTATTCATCTGTTTGACATGTTTTATATTTTGTGGAACTCACGATCACAAACAACACACCTGTCAAATGAATTTTAGGTAGCACGATTTCTGCTGATTTCACTAACGAACCCTTATTTTAATCTGGGAGTTCTCACTCGGAGGGGAAGGTGTTCCTTGTGAACTCCCTCACCACTCACGAGACCTCTAACCCGAATTAGTAGGTTCTAACTGACCTCTCATCGCCCATGGGCGAGAGAGGATTTAACTGGGGGAACCCTTTCACATTGGAAGTTCTCACTCGAAGTGGAGGTGTTCCTTACGAACCTACCTCTCCACTTACGAGACCTCTAACCCCAAGTGATAGATTCTAACTGACCTCACATCGCTCACAAGCGAGGAGGATTTCTCTGGGTGAACCCTTCTTTCACATTGGAAGTTCTCACTCGAAATGGAGGTGTTATCTACGAATCTACCTCTCCACTTACGAGACCTCTAACTCCAAGTGATAGGTTCTAACTGACCTCACATCGCTCACAGGCGAGGAGGATTTCTCTGGGCGAACCCTTCTTTCACGTTGGAAGTTCTCACTCGAAATGGAGGTGTTCTCTACGAACCTACCTCTCCACTTACGAGACCTCTAACTCCAAGTGACAGGTTCTAACTGACCTCACATCGCTCACATGCGAGGAGGATTTCTCTGGGCGAACCCTTCTTTCACATTGGAAGTTCTCACTCGAAATGGAGGTGTTCTCTACGAACCTACCTCTCCACTTATGAGACCTCTAACTCCAAGTGACAGGTTCTAATAACATTGTACAAACACATTAAAAATATATATCTTTAACTGAATTTTATTGGGTGACCTCATTAAAAACCCTTAAAAAGGGAAAAAAGAGTGTCCCCTGTATTGTGTAGTGTACAAGATTACATGGCTTTAACTGAAATAAAACTTCAGGTGGGTCGCATTCCATGTTCGAGGAATCGGACCTCCTTCTAAAGTCTCAAGCCTATATGCTCCATTCCCTAGGGCCTCTATCACTCTGAAAGGACCAGTCCACTTAGGGGATAGCTTGTTCTCTATCTGGTATGGAGACGCCTTGCACATGACGAGGTCTGCCGCCTGGAACTGCCGAGCTCTCAACTTAGAACTGTGTTTGAGCTCGACTCTCCTCTTCAGCGCCTCAGCCTTGATTCCTGCTTCTTCCCTAGCTTCATCCAAAAGATCAAGATTCACCTTCCTCTCTTCATTGGACTCCTCAGCCACAAAGTTCTAGAAATGTGGCGAGTTCTCCTGGATCTCCATTGGGATCATGGCATCTGAACCATACACCAAACTAAAGGGAGTCTCCTTGGTAGTGGACTGGGGAGTAGTATGGTAGGCCCATACTATTCTGGGAACCTCTTCAGCCCACCTTCCCTTTGCTTTCTCCAGCCTTCTCTCCAGTCCTCTGAGGAGGACTCGATTGGCCGACTCGACCTGCCCATTGGTCTGTGGGTGTTCGACTGATGCAAACACCTGCTTGATCCCCAACTCTGTACATAGCTTTCCCAATTGTTGGCTTGCAAACTGCGTGCCATTGTCAGACACTAAACGTTTGGGTACCCCGAAGCGGCATACTATATTCTTCCACACAAACTGTTGGATCTTCTGTGCTGTGATCTGTGCTACTGGCTCAGCCTCGATCCACTTCGTGAAATATTCTATGGCGACCACGAGGTACTTCATCTGTCGTATTGCCAAAGGGAAAGGCCCCAAGATGTCGATTCCCCATGTGTTAAACGGCCAAGGGCTGTATATTGACCTGAGCTCTTCTGGTGGCGCCTTAGGCCAATCAGCATGCAACTGGCATTGCTTGCACTGCTGCGCATACGTAGTGCAATCTTCCCTCATTGTCGGCCAGTAGTACCCTGCTCGAATGGCCTTAGAGGCCAAAGCTCGACCTCCGATGTGACTACCACAGATGCCTTCATGGAGCTCTGCCATTATTCTCACACACTGCTCGCCATGCACGCAGACTAAGATGGGGTGGGTAAACCCATGTCTGTACAACTCGCCTTCAATGAGCGTGTACTTGGACGAGTTTTTCTTTATCCTCCTTGCCTCCGTCGGCTCTACTGGGAGCATTCCATCCGCTATGTAACGCTTATAGGGCGTCATCCATGTCTCTCCACTTTGTAGCAGGCAAACCTGCGATGACTCTACCTCCATTAGCATGCATGCGTTGACTCGTGGTTTCTTCAAAGTTTCTTGAGTCAACGAGCGATGACTCCTCTTCTCCCCATCCGACCGGCTAATCTGATGGACTCCCACCAAGTTATCAGCTGTATAAGTACGAGGCGTCCTCAGAGTCTCCTGGATGATTGTCCTCTATCTGCCCCCCTTGCCTGAGCTGGCGAGTTTGGCTAACAAGTTAGCTCTGGCATTATGTTCCCTAGGCACGTGTACTAGTTCAAATGATTCAAACGAACTCTTCAATCTTTGGACATACTCCAGGTAAGAGGCCATCTGTGGGTCTTTGGCCTGGTACTCTCCCGCCACTTGACCAGTGACCAACAGTGAGTCACTCTTGGCCATAAGGCTCTGCGCTCCCATTTCCTTAGCCAACAACATCCTAGCAATCAAAGCCTCATACTCTGCTTGGTTATTGTTGGCTTTGAAAGCGAACCGCAGGGCCTGCTCTATCAACAACCCCTTGGGTCCTTCCAGGATTACCCCCGCTCCGCTACCTTGCTGATTCGAGGACCCGTCTACTGACAATACCCACTTGAAGCTGGGCCCCTCCTGCTGGGCCTCAGTTGAGGACATCTCGGCCACAAAGTCAGCGTAGACCTGTCCTTTGATCGGGCCCCTGGGTTCATACTGGATGTCGAATTCTGACAACTCGACTGCCCAACACACCATTCTTCCCGCCACATCAGGCTTCTGCAGGACCTTGCATATCGATAAATCTGTCATCACCACCACTGTGAAGCTCTGGAAATAATGGCAAAGTCTCCTGGCTGAGAACACCACTGCTAATGCTACCCTTTCTATGGCTTGGTATCTCGTCTCAGGCCCCTGCAAAACTTTGCTGACAAAATAAATGGGCTTCTGGCTCTGTCCCTGCTCTTGAACCAAAATAGAACTCACCGCCTATCCGTAACCGCAAAGTACAGCCGCAGGGGTGTGCCGAGCTGAGGCTTGCACAAGACTGGCGGGCTGGCCAGATACTCTTTAAGCTTGAGGAAGGCCTGCTCACATTCTGCAGTCCAGGCGAATCTGCTATTCCTTCTAAGGCATTGGAAATAAGGGTGGCTTTTGTCTCCTCCGGCTGACACGAATCTGGAGAGTGCAGCCATCCGACCTATCAACTGTTGCACTTCTTTGACCGATGTCAGGCTCCTCATGGCTATGATCGCTGCACACTTGTCTGGGTTGACCTCAATCCCTCTTTCCGTAAGCAAAAACCCAAGGAACTTGCCTGCTTCCACCCCAAAGACGCACTTCTCTGGATTCAACTTCAGCCTGTACTTCGCTATCGTATTAAATAGCTCCTCCAAGTCATCAACATGCTGATCTCGTGCCTGGGACGTCACCACCATGTCATCTACATAGGCCTGCACATTGCGTCCCAGCATGGGGGCAAGGACCTTGTCCATCAGCCTCTGATACGTGGCACCCGCGTTCTTCAGCCCAAATGGCATGACTGTGTAGCAGTAGCAAGACAGCTCTGTCATGAACGCAGTCTTGTTCTCGTCCATCGGGTGCATCTTAATCTGATTGTACCCAGAGAATGCGTCCAAGAAGCTGAGTAACCTGCAGCCCGAGGCACTGTCTACTAGCGCATCTATGTTGGGCAGAGGGTAGGAGTCTTTCGGACAGGCCCTGTTGAGATCTGTGAAGTCTACACACATCCTCCACTTCCCATTGGCCTTTTTTACCAGAACGACATTTGCAAGCCACTCAGGATACTGTATTTCCCGTATGTGGCCTGCTTTCAGCAACTTCTGTGTTTCCTCCCTGACGACCTGTCTTCGTTCATCATTGAACTTCCTTCTCCTTTGGCGGACTGGTCTGACTTGGGGATTTAGTGCCAGGCGATGGCATAGGAAATCAGGGTCAATGCCTGGCATGTCTGAGGGGGACCAAGTGAAAGCGTCCAGATGCTTTCCTATAACCCCCGCTACCTGGTCTTGGGTCTCCTGAGACAGGGACTTACCCAGCTTGAAAATCTTCCCCCCGATCTCCTTCTCCACGACCTCCTCTGCCGGTTCGGGTCGCCTCGCCCGGGCGACCTCTGCTCGTGTGACCCCGACGTCACCTCGGGGCATATCTGCTTCATCGACACCTCCTCCCGGTGGTGAGGTGGTCACCATGCAGACTCCCTTCTTCGTCTTGAGGCTATTCTCATAGCACCTTTTAGCCTCTTTTTGATCTGACTTGATGGTTACCACCATCCCCTCCATCGAAGGCAACTTCATCTTCATGTGCCTTGTGGACACCACAGCCCCTAGCCTGTTTAGGGCTGGTCTGCCCAGAAGTATGTTGTAGGCAGATGGGGCGTTCACTACGAGGTACCTGATGTTCTCTGTGTGGGAAGCCACTCCATCAGTGAAAGTGGTCCTCAGCTCGATGTACCCCCGCACTTCCACTTGGTCTCCTGCGAACCCATACAAGCAACCAACGTAGGGTCGCAGCTGATCAGGAGACAACTGTAACTTGTTGAATGTCGACCAGAACATCACATCAGCCGAGCTTCCTTGATCTACTAGCACCCGGTGCACCTTGCGTGCGGCAGTGACAACCGAAATGACCACCGGATCGTTATCATGGGGAATAACATCTCGGCGATCAGCTTTTGTGAAAACGAGATCGATGTCGGGGAAATGATCTTCCTCGCAGGTCTCCACTGCCATCACCGAACGTGCATACTTCTTACGCTGCGAAGAAGTGTACCCTCCTCCTGAGAATCCACCTGAGATAGTGTGGATCTCGCCATGTATGGGCACTTCGTGCCCCTGGTCTGTCCTCGGTACAACGACCGCCTCGCCCTCTTGTGCCTCCTTCAGGTAGTCATTCAAGAACCCACTCTTCACTAACTCGTCCAATTGGTGGCCCAAGGCCAGACAATTTCGTATGGGGTGACCAAAGGCCTCAAGGAACTCGCACCAGGCGTTTTTGTTTGGCCCCAACCTCTTGTCACTCTTTGGGGGCATCTTCAATCTTTCTACCACATTAGGAATGGCAATCAGCTCCTTCAGCTCCACCACAAATTCATGCCTAGGGGGCATGTCATCCTTGCCTCGCGCCCTAGGTTGTGGTTTTCGGGGCTCATAGGGCTTCTGTTTCCCTTGAGCCTTCTTCTCTGTGGTTGCCTCGTGCACCCGCAGGGGTTGAGGCCGACTAGGCGCTCGGGTTCTTAACGAGACTGTGCTTTCTCACTTCTCGCTGAGTTCTCCCTCGGCGACAATGTGGGCCACGGCACGCCGTTTTATGTCGCCGAAAGTCTTGGGGTGGCTGCGTATTAAAGACTCGCTGAAAGGCCCTGGCAATACACCCTTCCTGAAGGCGTGCACCACCATGTCTTCATCCTTGGTGTGCAACCTTACCACCATCGCCCCAAACCTGTTGAGGTAATCTTTAAGGGACTCCCTCTGGTGCTGCCTTACATCGAAAAGATCATAAGACACTAGTGGAGGGGCCCTGTTGACAAGATATTTGTAAGGACCTGTAAAAAATTAAATTGGAATAAAAAGGAATATATTTTAAATGAATTCTAAGTATGTTTTTATTTAAAATAAAAAGGAAGGAAAGTGTAGTTTAGAAGACTATAAGATCGCCTGTCGCCTACTACACATGATCGCCAGGGCGCGAGAGGTATGCGGACATCGCCAGGGCTCGAGGCATGTGGATGTCGCTAGGGCGCGAGGGGCATGCAGGCATCGCCAGGGCGCGAGAGGCATGCGGGCGTCGCCAGGGATAGACATCGGTCGTCTCCCAGAGAGAGACATCGGTCGTCTTCCAGAGAGAGAGACATCAGTCGTCCGCCAGGATGAGACATCGGTGGATAGTCATCGCGCGAGCGGTCATCGGTGGAAGATTATCGCGCGATGTCGAGTTTCACACGAATAAAGTGGGACCCAGACTCCCAGCATGACACGTCCTGCACGCGCGCCACGTGGACAAAAAGGGTGGTTCAGAATAGTGACATCAGAAAGTTGGCATGCACATGAGACACTCGCGGTCATACTGTTCAAGGAAGTAGTTGGCATGCACAAGAAGACAACCGTGGCCGTACTGTTCAGTGAAACGTACACTCTGGCTTTCTTGCAGAGGGGGTAGTGGCAGCAGCATGCGTGGACAAGTAGGCTTGGATTCAAAAACCCACTGCGAGGAGGCAAAGAAGGTTGCAGTGACTCAAGAGTGAAAGAGTGAGTGCATCTTCATCCCTCTCTTTTCTCTCCTTCGCGCTGCGATTCAGGCATCCTCCAGCACCAGTGCGACAAACGACGACTGCCCTTGGACACTTGGGAGGTTCTCTGCAAGTTCTCCAGACCGGGACGCTAAAACAGAGTGAAAGCATCTTTAAGCTTCGTGGGTTTCGGAGCTCTTAGAGTTTTGCGCTAGTCCAGGTAAGGGAAGCTAGTACTCTACATTTATAAAAACGTTAGGCGAGTAAGTTCTGGAGTGAGGGCGACGTGGTCGCCGGTTTTCATATTTCTTTTCACAATGCTCTGTTTTCATGTGTGGGGTGACGTGGTCGCCGGTTTTAACTTTGTTTCCGAAATCCCCTGCTTTTGAATGAGTTCGCCGATTTGGCGTTGTTTTTTTGAACTCCCTTGTTTTAGTGCTGTTTGAAAACTGTTTGAGATTTAAATGTGAAATACATGTGATATTTGAAAATCCGAACCGTGGAATGAATGTTGCTGTGACTGAATCGTTCATTTAAGTGTTATATGATGTGTTGAATGTTGTGAATGTGGGATCAAGACATAGTATTTTCAGGAAAGGAAATACCGTGTTGAGATTTGGTTATGAGGGTGTATTGAGCTGTGAGTATCCTGTGAATGAGGCGATCCTGACTCTGTTGAGATAATGGAATCACATAGAGGAAGTTATTCAGTTGGTGAGAGTCGAAGGAGGTTCATATGAATGGATGAGTCGTGTGAAAAAGAACGAGCTCGGCCTGTTATATGGATTAACCCTGTCATACTGTGAGAGTGATGAAATTGAGATCGAGATTGTGTTGATGCGCATGGCTGTGGAAACATTACAGCAAATGAAGTATGACAGGTGCATGTCTCTGGATGCTAAGTTCAACGCACGAGTCTTCCGGAAGTAGTGTCAAGTGTCTTGTGTGATGAGTCAGTGGAAGTCTGACGTGAGAAATGAGGAACATTGAATTGATAGACACTTGATGCATTATGTGAAATAGAACGACTCTTGAGAATATTGTGAAATGTGTGATTACTTGGTGGTCATGTGAAGGGAACGAGAAAATTGATAGTTTTACGTGGGTGTCTTTAATTTGTTTCATCTTGATTTTTTTAAGTTTCATATCTAAACTCTCTTTCAAATATCTAGCTTACCCTGTGATTTTGGTGTTGTGTTTGGCTTTTCTTAAACCTGTGATGATCGTGTATAATTTACACGGGAGCAGATGATGTTGCAGGAAGTAGAGCTCCTCAGTGAGTAGTCGCCGGAAGGAGATCGCCTGTTCCTATTTCTGTTAGGCGATCACCCTTCTTCTGCTTTTTGATAGGAGATCGCCGTTCTCTGATAGGAGATCGCCTTTTGCTGTTAGGAGATCGCCTGTCTTTCTATTTTATATGTAATTTTGTTTACGTTTTTGGAAAATTGACCGAATATGTATTAAACTCCCTGTGAGGAGAAACTTCATTACATATATATAATTTTGTTCTCTTCAATATATTTGTTTACCTTTATTTTCATTATATAAACATGAATAGTATTTTGGCGGGATGTTACAATATTGCACCCTGAAAATCGCGGAGAATTGCGCGAAAGACGTGATATGTCCCTCAGGCAAACTCACGAACTATTCTAGCGTGGTTCCTGTCAGTGTGGCCATAAAAAGTTTACAGTGCACTGCGTCGGACCCTCTTGACAACATCATCTGCGTATGGAAAGCAGTGAGATGTGTTTCAGGATCTTCTTTCCCGGTGAACACGGTCTTAGGCCCTACAAAGGTGGCTGGGACCACCGTGTTCATAATCGCCTGGGAGAAAGGCATGGGAAAGGCCCTTGGGGGCACTGGTGGGGCTCGATCATCTTCCCCACGATCTCTAGCTTGTTGTATGTGTTGCAAATTCAAGCACAGCTCCTCATTCGCTCGATGCTACTCCTCATTCCTGGCCTGTGAGGCGGCCAGGTCTTCCTGCATACGCGCCTGGTGCGCTCTAGACTCCGCCACTGTCTCCTGGAGGGCGCGCATCGTTTCCATGAGTTGTTGCATGGTAACGTTGTCGTCCCCATTTGGCGAAACGGACCCGTGTCTTGTATTCCTCATCTTCTGTGGTTTTTTCTCTCACTCTCGTGTATGGGACCTTGTTTTACTCCGGCCCCACGGTGGGCGCCAAATGTTCTTGCCGGTTGACTCGCTTGTCAGTTGACTCCACGACACTCACACGCCTCCTTCCTCACGTTGATACGTGCTTGGTTCTTTTGAAACAATCTGCACCTGCAAAAGAGAAAGGGGCGCCCTAGAGGCCGTTTGCACTCCGACGCTCAAGTCAATAGGGGGCAAGTAACACCAAGTGTATTGAGTCTCTCTGTGTTTAGGTCTAGAAACTGCGTACCTTTGTGAAGTATTTTACTGTCCCTTATATAGTCTAGGATTTACTGCGCCGCTAGCCCTAATTAGGGCTCACTGCGCTACTAGCCATATTTAGGGTTTACTGGAATACCCTTGCGCTGCTATCACCCAATCTTAGGGTAATCTAGCACATAAGGTTTCCTTCTCTGGAGTGCAAACCCTCACAGGGTGACCACCTGGGTGCCTCCTTGTGCACCTAGTCTATGGGGCCACCTGTTCTAGAAGTGCCTTCACTGTTCACGTGCCATGCATGTAGCTTCACTGGGAAACCCTAGTTCTGATGAGTACTCGACCCCTCAGGACTCTGCACCTAACTGTGCTCTCCCTACTACCCGCATAGGCTCTTCGTGATCCAGGCCTCTCCCTACCTCTGGGTATTTAACTGGTCATTGGCCCACTCTGGGAACCAATCTTTGCTATTCAGTTTATGCTGTCCAAATCATCCAAGACCGATGTCACCTCACCACACTCTGTTGCCGAGGACTCCTCAACCTGCGGAGTGACGAAGACACATCAGCCCTTTCTGGTGGATCGTCACGTTCTCTCTGTAGGCTGATGACTAATCACCCTTCTCTGTAGGCTGATGACTAATCACCCCTCTCTGTAGGCTGATGACTAATCACCCTCTCTGTAGGCTGATGACTAATCACCCCTCTCTGTAGGCTGATGACTAATCACCCCACTCTGTAGGCTGATGACTAATCACCCCTCTCATCAATACCACCTGTGCGGTCCATTCCATGTGGAACCCAGCTGACATCTGAGGACTGGTCAGTACAAAAGTAAAGTGTAAAATAGTAAAAGAGGGTGCAAATATAAATATAGGCAAGGAAGGCATGAGGCTCCACATGTCTTCTCCTTAATGGAGAGGATTTGCACCAATAAGGTAGTGACACTTGTCACTCTCATTTGAGAGTTTTTGAGAGACTTTCTCCTATAAATAGGAGTCTCTTATACATGTATTTTTTTAACTTGGAATTAGTAATGAAATGCTGCCTAATTTTGGCCATTCTACTTGTTCTTAAGTTCTCCCTAGGTTAGTCTCCTCTAAGACTTAGCCTAGACTCTTTCCTAATGAGTTGGCCTCACCTCTCGCTCTCACAAATTCCTAACTCCACTTAAATCCATGGAAACTCCTCTTGAGTTTCTGTAATGCTTCCGCTCCTCAAATCTCCTTCATCATCCATCCAAAGAAGAAATCACAAAGATCACTATTAGAAGAAGAGCGTTTTTCCATCAATACTTTTGGTCCCTTCAACACCTTGCTCACAAAGTATATGGGCCTCTGGGTGTGTAATGATGGATATCAAGGAAGAGAGGATTTCACTAATGGAGGAAGAGGCCATCGACCAAAACATTTAAAGTTTTTCTTATTAGTCTTTTTAAAAGAGGAGGCCCAAGCCCAAAGCCCAAGCCCAAGAAGCCCAAGTCCAACCCATGAGAAGCAAGGCCAAGCATTAATAAAAGAGCATCATTTGTATTTCTTTTGTATAAGTTGTAGGAGGTGTGGATATTAAATATAGTAGTGTGAATATGTAAAATAAAGTCACATTGTACATGTGACTTAGGAGAGTAGGTGTAAGTGTAGTTTTTAGGAGGTGTCATAGTAGAAAAAGGTCACACCTCCCATGTGACTTGTTTTGGTGGGAATTTCAAAGGAGTTTCTTTTGAATTTTCCCACCTATTTTTCAGCACCTAAAAACTATAAATAGAGGTGCTTCCCCTTGTATATGCAGATTGGAAATTATTAGTAAGAAAACTCTACTCATTTTTTTGAGAGCATTTGTGAGCACTTGTGTGTCTCTTCTTCCTTGCTTCATCTTGAGAGCTCTTGGAACTCAAGTGGCAGCATCACACTCTTATCTTGAAGCAATCCAACCTTCAAGTGGCGAGATCATCTCCAAGTCTCCTCTTCATAAGTCTTCTAATCCATTCTCCATTCCATTTCCTATTTTGTTCTTATCTTGCAATTCTATTCGGTGTTTTTTGTTCCTATTTCAAATCTGTCCAGCATTTTTCATTTTTCCAGCACCTATGTCCTGTTTCTTTTCCTTTTTCTTGTATTTCAATCGGTTCAATTTGACAATAGATGGACCGTCTAATTGAGATTGTGTTTTAGCATTAGTTTTGGTGAGTTCTTGTCTTAGAACATTGATCCAATTCTAAGAGAAAGTGCCTCTCATATGACCAACTCAAGATGTCTCCTAAGAATGTCAAGAACTTTTCATATTATGTTCTTGAATTCACAACATGTAAGGACCTAGAAAATTTAATTGGAATGAAAGTGTTATATTTAAATAATTTCAGAAGATGTTATTATTTAAAAATACAAAGAGCTGGTAAATGAAGTTTCGTAGTAGTCAGACCTCGGACGTCGCCCAAGGTCTGGGGTCAGCTGGTAGAGGTCGGTCGGCTGACCATTGTATTAACCAAGTAGTCAGGTGCGATGACTTTATCGTGAGGTAATCACGTGGGTGTGCTCGAGGAAGACATGTGGATCAAGAAGAGTAAAGGAAGAAAAGTGTAGCTTAGAAGTCTACGAGATCGCCGTTGTTGAAGACGGAGGCGATCTACGACTTCTCTGGCACATAATCGCCTGTCGCCTAGAGGAGACATGATCGCCAATCGCCTATGGTGCACATGATCGCCGAAAGTGCACTCAGTATGTGGTCAGGATACTGGATCAACCATAGTGGGTTCCAAAAACCACGCGTATCAAGGTGTGGGTTAAGCCTTAGATACGCTGTGCATGCGAAGCTCTATGCTTGAGCATAAGAAATCGTCCTTAGTGTTGCATGCATCGGCGCACGAGGAGTAGTGCTGATCTACTCTTGGAAATGTGAAGCTACCGACGTCACCAAGTCATGTGGAGATGATACCTTGGACGTAACATAGTGGGATGAAGAACCTTCAGCAAGGCGTGGCGATGTGTCGTCGGGCATCGCCAGGGCCGAGGCATGCGGGCATCGCCGAGCGCGAGGCATGCGGGCATCGCCGGGCGCGAGCGAGGCATGCGGGCATCGCCAGGGCGCGAGGCATGCGGTCATCGCCAGGGCGCGAGGCATTGTGGGCATCGCCAGGGCGCGAGGCATGCGTGCATCACCAGGGCGCGAGGCATTGCGGGCATCACCAGGGCGCGAGGCATGCGGTCATCACCAAGGTGAGACGTCGGTCGTCTCCCAGGGAGAGACATCGGTCGTCCGCCAGGATGAGACATCGGTGGATAGTTATCGCGCGATGTCGAGTTTCACACAGATAAGGTGGGACCCAGGCTCCCAGCATGAGACGTCCTGCACGCGCGACACGTAGACAAAAAGGGTGGTTCAGAATAGTGACATCAGAGTGTTGGCATGCGCAGAGGCACGCGTGGTCGTACTGTTCAGGGAAGCGTGCACGCAAGCTTCCCTGCAGAGTGGGTGGTGGCAGCGGCTTTTGTGGACAAGTTGGTTTAGATTCAAACACTCACTTCTGAGAGGGAGAACGTTGCTGTGGTTCAAGAGTGACAGAGTGAGTTCACCTTCATCCTTCTCTTTTCTCTCCTTCGCGCTGCGATTCAGACATCCTCAAGCACCAGTGCGACGAGCGACGACTGCACTTGGATACCTGGGGAGTTCTCTGCGAGTTTTCCGTCAGGACGCTAGAACAGAGTTAAGGCATCTTTAAGCTTCGGTGGGTTTTGGAGCTCTTGGTGTTTTGCGCAAGTCCAGGTAAGGGAAGCTAGCATTTTCGTTTATAAAACGTTAGGCGAGTAGGCTCTGATGTGAGGGCGACGTGGTCGCCGTTTTCATATTCCTTTTCACAATGCGTTTTTATGTGTGGGGCGACGTGATCGCCGGTTTTAAATGTTGATTTCGAACATCCCTGTTTTAGTTTCGTTTGAAACTATTTGAGATTGAAATGTGATATTCGAAAATCTGAACCGTGGAATGATTGTTGCTGTGATTGGAATCGTTCATTTAAGTGTTATATGATGTGTTGAATGTTGTGAATGTGGGATCAAGACATAGTATTTTCAGGAAAGGAAATACCGTGTTGAGATTGGTTATGAGGTGTATTGATCAGTGAGTATCCTGTGAATGAGACGATCCTGACTCTGCTGGTATGATGGAGTCACATAGATGAAGTCATTCAGTTGGTGAGAGTCGAAGGAGGTCCATATGTATGGGTAAGTCGTTTGAAAGATAACTGACTTGACCTGTTATATGGATTAACCCTGTCATACTGTGAGAGTGATGAGATTGAGATCGAGATTATGTTGATGCGCATGGCTGTGGAAACATTACAGCAATGAAGTATGACAGGTGCAGGTCTCTGGATGCTAAGTTCAACGCACGAGTCTTCCGGAAGTAGTGTCAAGTGTCTGTGTGTGATGAGTCAGTGGAAGTCTGACGTGAGAAATGAGAAACATTGAAATTGATAGACACTTGATGGAGTATGTGAATTGAATGACTCTTGAGGAAATTGTGAAATATGTGATTACTTGATAGTCATGTGAAGGGAATGAGAAAATTTGATGGTTTATACGTGGGTGTCTTAAATTTGTTTTATCTTGATTTTAAGGTTTCATATCTAAATTCTCTTTCAAATATCTAGCTTACCCTTTTATCTTGTATCGTGGTTGTTTTTCTTAAACCTGTGATGATCGTGTATATTTGCACGGGAGCAGACGAGGTTGCAGGTAGTAGAGCTCCTCTGTGAGTGGTCGCCGGAAGGAGATCGCCTGTTTCTGTTTCTGTTAGGCGATCGCCTGTTTTCTGGTTCTGATAGGAGATCGCCCGTTTTCTGTTTTCTTTTAGGAGATCGCCGGTTTTGGAATGCTGTGGTTTTTTATTTTATTTTGAAAACTCCTGTATGGAGATGTATTAAAACTTCCTCAAAAAGGGATATTATTTTGAGGCACATTTGTACTAATGGATGAATTATATTATGTATATATCTATGTTCAATTTTGATATTATTGTTTCACCTTTATTTCATTTTATAAATATGAAAAGAATTTGGCGGGATGTTACAGGGTGTGCTCCTGCTCCTCCACTATGACCGAGCTGATTGCTCGATCTATAACTGTGAAGTAGAGACGAAGGGGAGTACCAAGTAGCGGCCTGCAAAGAACAAGCGGTCTAGCCAAGTACTCCTTCAACTTGAGGAATGCCTCCTCACACTCGCCGGTCCAAACGAAGCGATTGTTCCTTTTCAAACACTGGAAGTAAGGGTACCCCCGATCTCCTCCAGCTGACAAGAACCGAGACAGGGCGGTCATCCGCCCAGTCAACTCTTGTACCTCCTTCATAGTGGCAGGGCTTCTCATTGTGATGATAGTTGCACATGTCTCGGGGTTTTCTTTTATCCCCCGCTCTGTGAGGAGAAACCCTAAGAATTTTCCTGCCTCCACCCCAAACACACATTTTTCAAGGTTCAACTTCAAGTTGTACTTAGCTATTGTAGTAAATAGCTCTTCCAAATCAGCCACATGTTGATCCTTCTCCTCCGAGGTGACGACCATGTCATCCACGTACGCCTTCACATTTCGCCCTATCATGGGGGCGAGGATCCTATCCATCAACCTCTGATAGGTTACACTAGCATTTTTTAGCCCAAAACGCATCACCTTATAGCAATAACTGGAGAGCTCTATCATGAAGGCAGTCTTGCTCTCAACTCGGGGGTGCATGCGAATTTGATTGTACCCCGAGAACGCATCCAGGAAGTTGAGAAGTCGGCAACCTGAAGCACTATCCACTAAGGCATCGATGTCGGGTAGTGGATACGAATCCTTAGGACAAGCCTTGTTTAGATCCGTAAAATCGACGCACATTCTCCACTTACCATTGAACTTCTTTACCAGTACTACATTTGCCAACCACGAAAAGGCATTTAAATGTCGTGATATCACTTCGGCGATCCTGTCTTGTATATCTTGGCTTAGAGATTTGCCAAGCTTGAACTTCTTCTCTCCGATCTCTCTTTCCTGAACCTCCCCTGTGGGCTCAGGTCGCCTATCAATGGCGATCTCCACACGAATGGCTTCTTCAATTTCTTGAGGTTGGGTGGCGACCGTACATACCCCCCCTTGTTTTTCAAGCTGTTTTCGTAGCATTTCTGTGCTACCTTCTGGTCAGACTTGATTACAATTATCCCTCCCTCGGGGGAGGGTAATTTTATCTTCATGTGCCTTGATGAGGCCACGACACCTAATCTGTTCAGGGCAGGTCTACCCAAAAGGATGTTGTAAGAAGAAGCGGCGTTAGCAACCAAGTACCTGATGTTGACGGTATGAGATGAGGTGCTATCGGTGAAGGTCGTTCTCAGCTCTACGTGTCCCTTCACCTCTATCTGATCGCCTGCGAAATCGTATAGACAACCATCGTACGACCTTAGCTGATCTGGTGACAACTGCAGTTGTTGAACGTTAACCAGAACATCACATCAGCCGAGCTCCCCTGATCGATGAGAATCCGATGCACCATTCTCCCCGTGGTGACCACTGAGATCACCACCGGATCATTGTCATGTGGGACCACATCCCTCAAGTCAGCTTCGGTGAAGCAGAGGTAGGGCTCGGCTGGTTGATCAAACCCCCGTTCCTCTACCATCATTACCTCCCTCACATACTTCTTTCGTTGGGAGGCGGTGCAACCTCCTCCAGAGAATCCTCAAGAGATGGTGTGGATCTCTCCATGGATAGGCACTTTATGCCTCTATTCCTCCGCTGTCGTCATCTCCTTTATTCCCTCCTGGCTTCCCTTCAGATATTCCGGCAGGAGGCCATCCTTTACCAGCCTTGCAAACTGGTAACCAAGGACTATACAATTCTACACCTCGTGCTCAAAGGCTTTGTGGAATTCATACCAGGTGTTTTTGCTCGACCCCAAAATCTTATCAGGCTTTGGGGGAACCTCAACTTGTTCACTATATCTGGCATGGCAAGCAACTCCTTGTAAGACACTTTGACCTTAGGTCAAAAAGGTAAGTCGTCCTTTACCTTTAATCTAGACTAATTCCTTTTCGACTCATAAGGTGCAAGCTGTGCCGATGACATCTTTGCTATCACAGTCTCGTGCACCCTCATGGGTTGGGCACGACTGCTCTCGTGAGGCTTGACTTGTCTAGTGCCCGTGTTCCCGCGCTTCATTGTCACAGCTTCTTCAGCGGCAATGTGGGCGATAGCTCGCCGCATGATCTTGCCGAGAGTCCTCGCTCGATTCCTTATCAAGGAATCCCTAAACGACCCTGAGATGACCCCCTGCTCAAAGGCATAGACCATCAGAGCCTTATCTTGGGTGTGGTGTAACATCCCGCCAGATGAAACAATCTCATACATGTAATATGAAAATAAGGTAAACCAATAATGTTGAAGAATACAAGATAATATATATATATATATAAGTAATGGAGTTGCTCCTCTTAGGGAGATTAGTACATAATCCTTCAAATGTTTTCAAAATTTAAAGAAAGAAAATCAAATACAGCAAGACCGGCGGTCTCCATACATAAAAACGGCGATCTCCAACACAAACCGGCGATCCCAAAACAGAAGACCTCAAAACAGGCGATCTGCTATCAGGACACAAATCCGGTGATCACCCCCGAGAGGTGGAAATAGGCGATCTCTTTCCCCGGCGACCACTCACTAGGGAGCTCTTCTTCCTGGAAGATCATCTGCTCCCGTGTAACAATTACACGATCATCACAGTTTTGAGAACACAACCACAATAACAGATAAAAGGGTAAGCTAGATAATTTAAAAGAAGTTTAAATCAAGAACATGAAAATCCAAGTAAACCAAGTTCCAAAATATCCATGTAAAACGTAGAGCTGCTCATAGCATTCAGCTGATCGCCCAAAATCACAAACTTCACAACATTCACCCATATTCATTCCATTTCACAATACAGCATCAAGTGTCTATCAATATTCAAGTTTCTCATTTCACATGTCAGACTTTCCACTGACTCACCACACAAGACACTTGACACTACTTCCGGATTGACTCGTGCGTTGATTAGACTCAGAGATCTGCACCTGTCATACCACACCACTGTGAAATCCACACAGGGTCGCTGTGAATCCACACAGCATGCGCATATATCATCTCAATGTTACCATAGTTCTCCTGGTATGACAGGGTTAATCCATAGGACAGACGGAGCTCGTTCTTTTTCACACGAGACGCCCATCATATAGACCTCCTTCGACTCTCAACAACTGAGTAACTTCCTCTACGTGATTCCATTACCTCAGCAGAGTCAGGATATCCCCTTAGGAATCACCGATCAATGCACCTACCACAAGATCTTACACGGTATTTTCTTTCCTGAAAATACTATGCCTCGATCCCACATTCACAGCATTCAAGACGTCATGCCATACAAAGGAATATTTCAAATCACAGCAACAACCATTTCAACGTTTCAAACTTTCGAATATCACATATATATTGTATTTAAATCCCAAACAGCTTCAAACAACGTCAAACACAGGGGAGTTCGCAAAACAGCGCAAAAACCGGCGATCTAGTTCAAAATATGGTATTTCGAAGGCTGTATATTAAAACAGGCGACCACGTCGCCCAAGCACACAACACAGAGCATTTCACGAAGACGAAAGCGAAAACGGCGACCACGTCGCCCACACTTCAGAAATGGTTCAACTATGGCTCGTAGTAAAGATGAAGGCTAGCTTCCCTTACCTGGACTTGCGCAACCACCAGGAGCTTCGAAATCCAACGAAGCTTGCAGAATACCTTGGCTCTGTTTTCGCGTCTGGTCTGAAGAACTTGCAGAGGACTACCCAAGTGCTCCAATGGTGTTGCTTCTCGTCGTACTCTTGTGTGGAGAGGCTGAAATCGCAACGCGGAGGAGGGAACTCACTCTTTCTCTCTTCGACTACAACAACGTTTTCTTCCTCTTCAGTAGTGGATTTCAGTAACTTAAACCAACTTATCCCTCCAAAAGCAGCTGCCACCACCCACTCTGCAGGGAAGTTTGCGTGTACGCTTCCCTGCACAGTACTACTAAGCATGCCTCTGCGCAGGCTACGCTATGAGGTCACTATTCTGAACCACCTTTTCGTCTACGTGGCGCGCGTGCAGAACGTCTCTTGCTGGGAGTCTGGGGCCCACGTTCTCTGGGTGTAACTCAACGTCGCGCGATGACCTTTCGCCGATGACTACCAGCTCGAAGAGAAACCACTGATGACCTCTCGCGCGAAGACGATCCACCGATGACCTCGCGCGAAGACTACCACCGATGACCTCGCGCGAAGACTACCACCGATGACCTCGCGCGAAGACTACCACCGATGACCTCGCGCGAAGACTACCACCGATGACCTCTTCCTGGCGAACGACCGATGTCTTCCTCTGGGAGACAACCGATGTCTTCCCTGGCGACGCCCTCATAACTCTCGCGCCTTGGCCACGTCCACATGCATCGCGCCCTGGCAATGCCCGCGTGCCTCGCGCCCGCGCGATGCCCGCATGCCCCTCGCGCCCGCGCGATGCCTGCATGCCTCTCACGTCCGCGCGATGCCTGCATGCCTCTCGCGCCCGCGCGATGCCTGCATGCCTCTCACGCCCGCGCGATGACGTGTAGTCTAGGCGACAGGCGATGATGTATAAACAAGGAACTCTTATAGTTTTTTTTCTAGACTACACTTTCCTTCCTTTTTAACTTAGATAAAACATACTTAGAATTTACTTAAAACATACTTAGAATTTACTTAAAACATACTCTTTCATTCCAATAAATTTCAGGTCCTTACATTCTCCCCAACAACAAAAATTTTCGTCCTCGAAAATTGGATTACAAGGAAAAGAGGTATGGATAAGCCTCCCTCATGGGTTCTTCTAACTCCCAAGTAGAATCCCCCGATTTCTCATCCCACACCACTTTCACCATGTCGATGGTCTTGCCCCTGAGCTGTTTACATTGCCGATCGTCAATCCTGACTGGTTTGGCTTCAAAGGACAAGTCATCCCTAATCTGCACGTCGTCTACATCCAGCACATGACTAGGGTCTGCCATGTACTTCCTCAGCTGTGACACGTGAAACACATTGTGCAGATTCGCCAGATGGGGAGGTAGGGCGATCTCATACGCCACTGGGCCAATCCTTCTTAAGATCTGATATGGTCCCACGAACTTAGGGGACAACTTCTTTGACCTGATCGCCCGCCCTACACCCTTGGTTGGTGTCACTTTCATGAACACGTGATCTCCAGCAGCAAACTCCAAAGGCTTTCTCCTCTGATCTGCATAGGACTTCTGCCTACTCTGAGAGGCTTTCATTCTACTTTGTATCTGCTTCACCTTCTCGGTCGTCTGCTGAATCAACTCTGGCCCAACCAAGACTGCCTCGCCCTCCTGGTACCAACATAAGGGAGTTCTGCATCTCCTCCCATACAGGGCTTCATATGGTGCCATCCCAATGCTGGCGTGGTAGCTATTGTTATAGGTAAACTCCACTAGTGGCAACACCTCCTCCCAACCTCCCAATTGATCCAAAACGCATGCCCTCAGCAGATCTTCCAAAGATTGGATCGTCCTCTCTGACTGACCATCTGTTTGGGGATGATATGCAGAGCTCATCCTCAACTTGGTTCCCAAACACTCTTGCAAGGTCTGCCAAAACCGTGAAGTGAACCTGGGATCTCTATCTGAAATGATGCTGGAAGGCACTCCATGCAACCTCACAATCTCCTTGATGTACAGCTGTGCCAACTTGGCCATGGGCATCTTCATATTTACTGGGAGGAAGTGGGCACTCTTCGTCAGCCTATCAATGATGACCCAGATTGCATCATGACCTTTTGTCGATCTGGGTAAATGAGTGACAAAATCCATGGCGATGCTGTCCCACTTCCACTCAGGGATATCCAGTTGCTGCAACAGCCCGCCAGGTCTTTGATGCTCTACCTTCGCCTTTTGACACGTTAAGCAGGTTGCCACGTACTGGGCGACGTCCCTCTTCATGCCTGACCACCAAAATGACTCCTTCAAGTCATGGTACGTCTTGTTCATGCCTGGGTGAAGGTTGAGGCGGCTCTTATGACCTTCCTCTAGGATCATCTTCTTCAACTCATCATTTGCAGGTATGTAAATTCTGCCATCAAACCTCAAGATCCCATCATCGCCCATCTCAAAGCCTCTCGCCTGATCTGTCCCTAGTGACTCCACAGTGCGCTTCAGGCTAGGGTCCTCCAATTGTTTATCCTTCAACATCCCAAGGAAGTCATTAGTTATAGTCAGCTTACTACAACTAATGTGATTCACGTGAAATTCCACTCCAAAGTTTAAGTCTCTGAACTGCTCGATCAGTTTCTGCTCTTCCATCATCATGGTGGCGACTTGTATAGACTTCCTACTCAAGGCATCTGCCACTACATTGGCCTTCCCTGGGTGATACATGAGTTGAAAGTCGTAGTCCTTTAGGAATTCCATCCACCTTCTTTGTCTCATGTTTAGTTCCTTCTGATCGAATAGGTACTTCAAGCTCTTGTGGTCACTGAATACCTGGAACCGAGCTCCATAAAGATAATGCCTCCAGATCTTCAAGGCAAACACTACCGCTGCCAACTCCAAATCATGAGTAGGGTAGTTTCTCTCATGCACCTTGAGTTGCCTTGAAGCATATGCAACCACTCTCTTCTCTTGCATCAAGACGCATCCCAAGCCTTGATGTGAGGCATCACAGAAGACATCAAAAGGTCTTCCTACTTCTGGAATCACCAGCACTGGAGCACTGGTCAACCTCTCCTTTAGTTCCCTGAAGCTCTGCTCACATCGGTCGGTCCAAGCAAAGGGTTGGTCCTTGCGGGTCAGTTGTGTTAAAGGAGCCACTACTTTGGAAAAATCCTCAATAAACCTCCGATAGTAGCCCGCCAACCCCACAAAGCTCCTTATCTCAGTCACTGTCTTAGGACGTTCCCATTGCAGCACTGCCTCTACCTTGGCTGGATCTACCGAGATCCCCTGGGCAGATATCACGTGTCCTAAGAAGTTGACTTCCCTTAGCCAGAACTCACACTTAGAGAACTTGGCATAGAGCTGCTTCTCCCTCAGTATTTCCAATACTGTCCTCAGGTGTTCCTCATGCTCTTCCTCGGTCCTTGAATAAATGAGGATGTCATCTATGAAGACCACCACAAACTTATCCAAGAAAGGGCGAAAGATCCTATTCATGTAGTCCATGAATAGAGCTGGAGCATTGGTGACTCCAAATGGCATCACTACATACTCGTAGTGCCCATATCGAGACCTAAAAGCTGTCTTCTGAACATCTTCAGCTTTTACCAAGATTTGGTGATACCCCGATCTCAGGTCAATCTTGGAGAACACCGAGGCCCCATGAATTTGGTCCATCAAATCATCAATCCGAGGTAGGGGGTACTTGTTCTTGATGGTCAATTTGTTCAATTGCCTGTAGTCTATACACAGCCGAGACCCTCCATCCTTCTTCTTGACTAGGAGCACTGGAGCTCCCCATGGAGATACGCTGGGTCTGATGAACTGCTTCTCCAGCAACTCTTCCACTTGCTTCTTTAACTCCACTAACTCGGCTGGTGCCATCCTGTAAGGTGCCATTGACACTGGTCCAGCTCCAGGTACCAAGTCAATAGAGAATTCCACTTCTCTCTTAGGGGGTAACCCAGGCACCTCTTCTGGGAATACATCTGTGAAATCTTTCACCACTTGTATCCTGTTTACGTCCCCTTTATTCTCCACTTCCAACCGGGCGAGCACCACGAAACACCTCGCCCCTCCTTCCAGCTCTGATCGCCCTCGTTGAACTGATAACACATCCGATTCTTGGGGGTCTGGAAACGCTACTTTCTGCCTACCACAGTCTATGAGAACGTGATTGGCAGCTAACCAATCCATTCCCAGGATGACATCCAGGTCCTGAAGGGGTAGGCAGATCAAGTTCACCTTGAATCTGCGTCCTTCTACAATCACTGGACATTCAGGACACACTGTAGAGGTCGACACCTGTCCTGACGCAGGTGTAGAGACCAACAGCTCGAAAGGTAACTCCTTCACTAGGAGGCCCAACTCGGCTACACACAGGCTTGACACAAAGGAGTGTGTCGCTCCAGAATCAAACAAGGCCCTTACACCTCTACCAGCAATAAAACAAACACCTTGGATGAGGTTACCTGACTGAGCTGCCTCTGCTCCAGACATGGCGAACACCCTCCCTGTTGCCTGAGGTCTGCCGCCCTCGTTCCTCAACTGTTGGGAGCCACTGGGTTGGGTCGCTCCATTCCTGCTAGGGCACTCTCTAGCAACGTGCCCTGTCCTTTGGCAGACGAAACATTTCCTCTCTGAAGTCTTCTTGAAACAAGCACTGGAGGCGTGTGGTCCACCACAGTGAAGACACTTAGGTTTCCAAGGTTTTTGCTGTTGGAACTGGGGAGGTGCTGCTCCTGCCCGATGTGATGGAGGTCTCGCATAGGGTTTGCTTTGTGGGTGCTGTGCCTTAGCTCTCCCACTGGAAGGACCTCCTGGGTGTGACCTGATCACCCGAGACTCACCCTTTTCCAGGGTCTCCACCATCTTCGCCTTCTCCACTAAGGCGTGGAACTCCCTGATGCACATCGGGGCTATGGTCTTCTTCAGCCCATGCTTCAGCCCTTCCTCGAACTTCCTACACCTCCAGGCCTCGGAGGTCGCCTGGGTATAGAACCGGGCGAGGTACTCAAAACGGGCAGCATAGGCGTTTACTGACATGTCCCCCTGCTCCAACTTTAAGAACTCGGCTTCCCTTGCAAACTTGGCGCTGTCTGGGAAGTATTTCTCCAAGAACTTCACCCTGAAGCTCTCCCAATCCAGAACATCCTCTCGGGCCTCCATCATCTGCTGAGCTCCCATCCACCAGAACTCAGCTTCTCCTGATAGCAGATACGTGGCAAACAACAGCTTCTTCTCTTCAGGGCAGGAGGTCGCCCTAAAGATTTTCTCCACCTCCCTGACCCACTGATCTGCCTGGTCAGGGGTAGCATTCCCACTGAACTTAGGTGGGTTGTGCCTCATGAACTCGGCCAGTCCCATCTGTTCTTGGGGCTGACCGACGTGGGAGTTTGTCTCAGCAGATCGGGCAGTTTCCCAGTGCTGCATTGTGGCTTGATGGTTCTGAGCCATCGCCGCATTCTGCTGCTGAATGGCAGTCGCCATCATCTCGATGGCCTTGGCGAACTGACTCATCTCTGAGGAAGGTTGGGGTGGGGTAGCAGGTCTACGTGCCATCTTCTGAATCTATTGACTTCTATATTCCCTACAACTATAAGAATGAAATCGATAAGAATCAATTCATTCAAGGGGTAACAGCTAGACCTTACAAAGGTCAGCATCTCAAAGTCATCTAGAATTTGAGTTCATCAACAGAATCATAACACTTATAACTTCACACAAAACACCAGAACAGTTACTGGTGTGCAAACATCAGTCCAAACTACCACCTCAGTCAAATTCAAGAACACTCAAAAATCACACCAGAATTCAATGTAGGCTAAACATCAAACCTTTGGAATTAAGATTAAGAATTATCTTGATCCAGTTATGAGTGTGCACCCTCACCACTTTATCAAGACCTTCTTATTCTTAATACTAAGATTTTCAGTTAGGCACACGTTCACCCAAGCACACGCAAGAGTTCAAAACTAAAACGTTTGAAAACCTTCCACTATAGTGGTTATTTAAAACTCAAATAAATTTTATGAGCAGAAGAAACACAATGGATCCACAGCCCTCAGGTCATCCTAAGGCGAACTGCTCTGATACCATTAATGTAACATCCCGCCAGATGAAACAATCTCATACATGTAATATGAAAATAAGGTAAACCAATAATGTTGAAGAATACAAGATAATATATATATATAAGTAATGGAGTTGCTCCTCTTAGGGAGATTAGTACATAATCCTTCAAATGTTTTCAAAATTTAAAGAAAGAAAATCAAATACAGCAAGACCGGCGGTCTCCATACATAAAAACGGCGATCTCCAACACAAACCGGCGATCCCAAAACAGAAGACCTCAAAACAGGCGATCTGCTATCAGGACACAAATCCGACGATCACCCCCGAGAGGTGGAAATAGGCGATCTCTTTCCCCGGCGACCACTCACTAGGGAGCTCTTCTTCCTGGAAGATCATCTGCTCCCGTGTAACAATTACACGATCATCACAGTTTTGAGAACACAACCACAATAACAGATAAAAGGGTAAGCTAGATAATTTAAAAGAAGTTTAAATCAAGAACATGAAAATCCAAGTAAACCAAGTTCCAAAATATCCATGTAAAACGTAGAGCTGCTCATAGCATTCAGCTGATCGCCCAAAATCACAAACTTCACAACATTCACCCATATTCATTCCATTTCACAATACAGCATCAAGTGTCTATCAATATTCAAGTTTCTCATTTCACATGTCAGACTTTCCACTGACTCACCACACAAGACACTTGACACTACTTCCGGATTGACTCGTGCGTTGATTAGACTCAGAGAACTGCACCTGTCATACCACACCACTGTGAAATCCACACAGGGTCGCTGTGAATCCACACAGCATGCGCATATATCATCTCAATGTTACCATAGTTCTCCTGGTATGACAGGGTTAATCCATAGGACAGACGGAGCTCATTCTTTTTCACACGAGACGCCCATCATATAGACCTCCTTCGACTCTCAACAACTGAGTAACTTCCTCTACGTGATTCCATTACCTCAGCAGAGTCAGGATATCCCCTTAGGAATCACCGATCAATGCACCTACCACAAGATCTTACACGGTATTTTCTTTCCTGAAAATACTATGCCTCGATCCCACATTCACAGCATTCAAGACGTCATGCCATACAAAGGAATATTTCAAATCACAGCAACAACCATTTCAACGTTTCAAACTTTCGAATATCACATATATATTGTATTTAAATCCCAAACAGCTTCAAACAACGTCAAACACAGGGGAGTTCGCAAAACAGCGCAAAAACCGGCGATCTAGTTCAAAATATGGTATTTCGAAGGCTGTATATTAAAACAGGCGACCACGTCGCCCAAGCACACAACACAGAGCATTTCACGAAGACGAAAGCGAAAACGGCGACCACGTCGCCCACACTTCAGAAATGGTTCAACTATGGCTCGTAGTAAAGATGAAGGCTAGCTTCCCTTACCTGGACTTGCGCAACCACCAGGAGCTTCGAAATCCAACGAAGCTTGCAGAATACCTTGGCTCTGTTTTTCGCGTCTGGTCTGAAGAACTTGCAGAGGACTACCCAAGTGCTCCAATGGTGTTGCTTCTCGTCGTACTCTTGTGTGGAGAGGCTGAAATCGCAACGCGGAGGAGGGAACTCACTCTTTCTCTCTTCGACTACAACAACGTTTTCTTCCTCTTCAGTAGTGGATTTCAGTAACTTAAACCAACTTATCCCTCCAAAAGCAGCTGCCACCACCCACTCTGCAGGGAAGTTTGCGTGTACGCTTCCCTGCACAGTACTACTAAGCATGCCTCTGCGCAGGCTACGCTATGAGGTCACTATTCTGAACCACCTTTTCGTCTACGTGGCGCGCGTGCAGAACGTCTCTTGCTGGGAGTCTGGGGCCCATGTTCTCTGGGTGTAACTCAACGTCGCGCGATGACCTTTCGCCGATGACTACCAGCTCGAAGAGAAACCACTGATGACCTCTCGCGCGAAGACGATCCACCGATGACCTCGCGCGAAGACTACCACCGATGACCTCGCGCGAAGACTACCACCGATGACCTCGCGCGAAGACTACCACCGATGACCTCTTCCTGGCGAACGACCGATGTCTTCCTCTGGGAGACAACCGATGTCTTCCCTGGCGACGCCCTCATAACTCTCGCGCCTTGGCCACGTCCACATGCATCGCGCCCTGGCAATGCCCGCGTGCCTCGCGCCCGCGCGATGCCCGCATGCCCCTCGCGCCCGCGCGATGCCTGCATGCCTCTCACGTCCGCGCGATGCCTGCATGCCTCTCGCGCCCGCGCGATGCCTGCATGCCTCTCACGCCCGCGCGATGACGTGTAGTCTAGGCGACCGGCGATGATGTATAAACAAGGAACTCTTATAGTTTTTTTTCTAGACTACACTTTCCTTCCTTTTTAACTTAGATAAAACATACTTAGAATTTACTTAAAACATACTCTTTCATTCCAATAAATTTCAGGTCCTTACATGTGGAGCCTCACCACAAATGCCCCAAACCAGTTCAGGAAGTTCTTTAAAGGTTCTCTCGAGTGGAGCCTCATCTTATCTTGACTGAAAGCGCATTCAATGGGAGAAAATCCCACTATAGTGTGTGTAATCTCAACAGCACAACTGCACAAAATCTTATCTCCTTGGAGTGCATCAAATCTTAACAGAATAACTACCTGGGCAAAAAATCGGGCACTGATGTGAGTTGATTTTTATGATTTAGCATTTTATGGTGACACTTTGCTTAGGATTGGATTTTTAAGACAATTAAGGTGATGACCTAAGGAAAATCCCCACTGGACATTAACTTAACCAAGTGGTTAAGTATATGTGAAGGTTCATTTCCATAAGGTAAAGAGAAAAAGACATGAATAGGTGATAATGGATGCAATAGTCGAAACTTAGAAACTTAGTGATGAAGACCAAGTAGAGGAGGCTCCTGAGGCCCAAGCCCACGAAGCCTAAGCCCAACCAAATAGCTCAACATCCTTCATGCCTCAAAGGATGACTAGGAGCAAGGCTAAAGCTTTGGGAGAAGAGCATCAATGGATGTCTCTTTTTGTAATTACTTGTCTATAGTTTTTAGTAGAACTTTAAAGGAAGGTGTAGATATTAAAATAAGGGGTGCCAATGTATAAAGATAGGTCACACCTTCCATGTGACATAAAGAGTAGGTGTAGGTATAGTTTTTACGAGGTGCCAAAGTAGAAAAAAGGTCACACCTCCCATGTGACTCAAGATTGGCTCCAACTTTGAATTAGAATTAGGAGGGAATTTTGAATTTGTTTCACTTCATTTCAGCCCTCTAAACCTATAAATAGAGGTGCTTGGTCATTGTAAATGGAACATTGAAATTAGAAGAAAAGTTACTATACTCAAATTGTGAGTGAATTTTGTGAGACTTGTTCTCCTTTTCCTTGTCTCATCTTGTGAAACTTTGGGAGCTCTCAAGTGGCAACAAATCTGCACTTATCTTGGATCATCACCTCCAAGTGGTGTGTCCATTCCCAATTCATGGCTACAACCACATAACTTTCATCTTCTTTCACCTTCCATAGTCATTTCAATCGGTAGCTTTGATTTTATGTCTTGTTCTTGAATTTCAATCGGTTCTTTTGTTTCAATTTGTGTTTCCATTCTGTTTTTTTTGTGTTTAAATTCTGCACCTATTCTTTTTTTGAGTTCAGCACCTTGTTCTTCATTCATTCATCACCATTAATTGTGTTTTAACCTTGAACCTTTGGAAATGAACCTTCACATCTACTTAACACTTGTTAAGTTAATGTCCAGTGGGGATTTTCCTTAGGTGACTCACTCTAAATTGCTAAGAATCTTGATCCTAATTCTAAGAAAGTGTCACAAAGCTAATGAATCTAAAATCAACTCGCATCATGTGGTATCATGAGCTATGGTGATGTTTTGTTGTTGATGAGTTGAATTGGCACTTTCTATTCAAGCAATTTCCATTTTCCAGCACCTTATTTTTGTGCAGAATTTTTTTTATGTTCCTTGTTCTGTTAGCTATTCTGTTTTTTGCTTTAATATGAGTCTTTCTTGCTGTTTTAATTGGTGCAAATTAATTGTGTTTGAGTCATTTTTGTTTTTGAATCCATACAAGTTTTGTCAAGTCATGTTTCTCCTAAATTGTCATCACTTCTATGTAGTATTTTTCTTGATAATTTTTGGTTGATTGCTTTTAATTTTGAGTGCAGTTTCTATTTTTTTTTTTTTGAGCCTTTGGTGCATTTTAATTTTAGATTTGAGTTCATGCTTGTGAGATAGATCCATACAAGTTCTTATACATCAATTCTATTGTGTTTTTGAAGTTTCTTAAAACTGTTTTTCATTCCAGCTTAGGTTTCCTCTGTTTTCCTGAATCTGTGCTGGCTGTTTTTGTTTATGCAAATTAAATTTGTTGGAGAAAAATTCTGAAACTTTATATTTAAGTAGTTTGAAGTTTTAAGTAAAAGTGAAAAAAATAATTGTAGCAAAATTCAAAATTGAAAAAAAATGATAAATCAAATACAATCAGTGTGCAATTCTGGCGCGAAAAAAATGGTGAAGTGGCATCAGATTTGAAAAATTTATCACAATTAATTGGTGCATCATTTTGGTGTGATTTCAGCTCCACATTTTAGCTAAGATCTTGAAATTTTTGTGGTTTAAATTTAAAAGTCAAATTTGAATTATCGAGCTCAGCATAAATTGTTTAAGTCACGCATTTTGACACCTTAATATTCTGTAGTACTGTTTTGATTTTGTTAATCAAATTCTAGTACCATTCTCTAGGTTCTCTTTGTGTAATACCTTTTATTGAGTGCCTTATTTTCTTTGCTTGTCATTTTCATTCAATATTCTTTTCCAAAGTTTTGTCATATCTTTACTTCCACTTTGGTTTAGCTTTTCTTGCTTATACCTTTTCTTGCTTGTCTTTCTTGTTTCCTCTAGTTTTCTGGTGAATTGTTCTTTAAGTGTGGTTTGCTTTGGCATCTTTCACTTGAGGCTCATCCAATCCACAAGAGAGGCTTCGTAAAGGAAATAAATATTTTCTTGGAGTGGTTTGAGTGATTTTACATTACATCTTCGCCGCAAGCTATACTTGCCTTTTGAACTTGTTTTTCTAACCTTGTTTTCTATAATTGTTTCTTCTTTGTGTTTTTGTGTTTCATTTTATCATGGCTAATATTTCTAGTGGAGAATCATCTAAGCCTCACTCAACTTAAAAAGCATACCTAATTGATGAATTAAAGGATGGTAAACTAACACTTGCACAAAGGGATAAGGTGATAGGACAAATGGAGGCAAGGCTCCAAAGATTGGAGTTGGACCGTGAAGATCATAATCACAACCGTGAGAGAAGACACCATCATCATCATAGGCATACCTCAAGGTCTTCTCAAAGTTCTTATGGATATCATGAAGAAACCAATTGGAGGATGCATCACAATCATGAAGATAGGCACCAAAATGTGGCTAAGCCTTTTATGCCTTATGTAAAATTACCTAGTTTTAGTGGTGAAGGAGATCCTAATGTGTATTTAGGATGGGAGGCTAAGGTAGAACAAATATTTTTTGTACATGAAGTCCAAGAAGACCAAAAGGTTAAGCTAGCCTCCCTAGAATTTATGGACTATGCCATGTAATGGTGGCACAAAACTCTCATGGACATTGGGCTAAACAAGAGACCGCCCGTGGTCTCTTGGGATGATTTAAAAGTTTGCATGCGCGCTAGATTTGTGCCTCCACACTTTAGGAAAGACCTATTGTTGAAGCTCCAACGGCTTCACCAAGGCACGCTAAGTGTATATGCTTATTATAAAGAACTTGAAACGCTTTTAACTAGCGCCAATATGCATGAGAATGATGAAGCTAAAATGGCTAGATTTGTTAGTGGTCTTAGAAGGGATATCCAAGATATTGTAGAATTTAATGAGTATTCTTCTTTAGAAAATTTGGTTCACCTTGCCATCAAGGTAGAATCTCAACTTGCAAGGAAAAATTCTTTTAAACATACTCATAATGATGGCTTTTACAATTCATCTTGGAAAAACAAAGGAAAATATTTTTCAAAATTTCCTTCAAAAGATTCTACTTTCAAAACTAGAGATACTAAGCCTTCAACTTCTACTCCTAAATCACCAACTAAATCTTCAAGTAAAAAGTGCTTTAAATGTTTAGGCTATGGTCATATAGCGGCTAATTGTCCTTCTAAAAGGAATATGATGATGCGTGATGGGGTGGTTATGAGTGAGCATAGTTTGGATTCCTCTAGACCTTACACACCTCCTAGGTCCCCAAGTGAGCATGAGAGTGAAATTCCACTTGAAGGCAACTTATTGGTATTGAGACAAATGCTTGGCCAAGTTTTAAAACCCTTTGATGAAAGCCAAAGAGAAAATATTTTCCTTACAAGATGTCTCATTAATGATAAGTTGTGTTCTTTGATAGTGGATGGGGGAAGTTGTGCTAATGTGGCTAGTACAAGAGTAGTAGATAAGCTTGGATTGTCTACTATCTCTCATACAAAGCCCTACAAACTACACTAGTTAAGTGAGGTTGGAGAAATCATAGTTAACAAACAAGTCCTTATTGCTTTTTCCATTGGTAAATACAAAGATGAGGTCTTGTGTGATGTTGTCCCAATGGAAGCAACACATGTTCTTTTGGGTAGGCCATGGCAATATGATAGAAAAGTTTTTCATGATGGCTTTACCAATAAAATTTCTTTTAACTTCCATGGGCACAAGGTCATACTTAAGTCTCTCTCTCCAAAGGAAGTCCATGAGGACCAAATTAAAATAAAGCAAAAGAGAGAGCATGAAAATGATAAAAAAAGTTCCAAGAGAAGCCTTCTCATGAGTACTCAAGAAGTTAAAAAGGTAATAGTTGCTCAAAAGCCTATTGTTTTAGCTATTCCTAGTATTATTGATTATGATTCGACTAAGGATAGTCCCACATGTTTGGACAATTTGGTAACGAAATTTGAAGATGTGTTTCAAGATCATCCTAATGGCTTACCACCTTTAAGAGGGTTTGAAAACCAAATAGACTTCATTCCTGGGGCTTCTTTACCAAATTGCCCAGCATATAGGACCAATCCCACAGAGACCAAATAAATTCAGCAAGAAGTTGAGGGATTAATTGCTAAGGGATGGGTACAAGATAGCATAAGCCCATGTGTTATGCCTGTCATCCTTGTTCCTAAAAAGGATGGGTCATGGAGAATGTGTACGGATTGCCATGCTATAAATAACATTACAATCAAATATAGGCATCCCATTCCTAGGTTAGATGACTTGTTGGATGAATTACATGGGTCTATAATATTTTCCAAGATTGATCTTAAGAGTGGTTATAACCAAATCCGGGTTAAACCGGGGGATGAATGGACAACCGCTTTTAAGACTAAATTTGGTTTATATGAGTGGTTGGTCATGCCTTTTGGCTTGACTAATGCTCCTAGTACCTTCATGCGACTCATGCATCATGACTTAAGACCATTCATTGGCAAGTTTGTTGTGGTTTATTTTGATGATATTCTTATATATAGTTTGTCTTTGAAAGATCATGAGAAGCATGTTAGGGAAGTTTTAGAAACCCTTAGGAAGGAAAATTTGTATGCTAATCTTGCTAAATGTATGTTTGCACTTTATCATATAGAATTCCTAGGGTTTGTTGTAAGTTATAAAGGGGTGCATGTTGATCAAACAAAGGTTGCAGCAATTTAACATTGGCCAACACCCTCCAATGTTAGTGAAGTACGAAGTTTTCATGGACTTGCTAGCTTTTATAGGCGGTTTGTGAAAGACTTTAGTACTATTGCCGCACCTCTCAATGCTATAGTAAAGAAGGATGTGGTTTTTAAGTGGGGACAAGAGCAGGAAAATGCTTTTCAAACTTTGAAAGAAAAATTGACTAAGGCCCCCATCTTAGCCCTTCCTAACTTTGCTAAAACATTTGAGATAGAATGTGATGCCTCTAATATAGGCATTGGGGTTGTTCTCTTCCAAGAGGGCCACCCCATAGCTTATTTTAGTGAGAAACTCAAAGGGAGTCATATCAATTACTCCACTTATGATAAAGAACTTTATGCTCTTGTTCGAGCTTTGCAAAATTGGCAACATTATCTTTTCCCTAAGGAATTTGTTATCCATAGTGATCATGAGTCCCTAAAATATTTGAAAGGCCAAAGCAAGCTTAATAAGAGACATGCAAAGTGGGTGGAGTTTATTGAACAGTTTCCTTATGTGATCAAACATAAACAAGGTAAAATTAATGTGGTTGCTGATGCTCTTTCAAGAAGACATACCTTGTTAAATGTTTTAGATGTTCAATATTTAGGTTTTGATCACATAAAGGAACTATATCATGATGACTTAGATTTCTCACTTATCTATCAAGAGTGTTTAAAAGGAGGACACAAAGACATTTTCTTACATAATGGTTTTCTTTTCAAAGGAAAAGGACTTTGTGTTCCCCATGGTTCTATAAGACAATCTCTTGTTAGAGAGGCTCATGAGGGTGGGCTTATGGGACATTTTGGGGTTGCTAAGACTTTAGAAACATTGCATGAACATTTCTTTTGGACTCACATGTGAAAATCCGTACATAGCTTCTGTGATAAATGTATAGCATGTAGGAAGGCTAAATCTAAAGTCCATCCCCATGGTTTATATACCCCTCTTCCTATCCCATCAATGCCTTGGGTAGATATTTCAATGGATTTTATCTTAGGTCTTCCCAAGACATCGATAGGAAAGGATTCTATCTTTGTGGTAGTGGATCGCTTCTCTAAGATGGCTCATTTTATTCCTAGCCACAAAGTAGATAACGCTTGTTATATTGCAAATCTCTTCTTTAAGGAAGTTGTTCGCTTGCATGGGCTTCCTAAATGTATTGTCTCCGACAGGGATTCAAACTTTTTAAGCCACTTTTGGAGGACCTTGTGGGGCAAACGTGGCACAAATTTTTTTTTTCTACTACTTGCCACCCCCAAACTGATGGTCAAACTGAGGTGGTCAAGAGAACTTTGGGTCAAATGTTAAGATGCTTTATTTCCGGGAACCCAAGGGTTTGGGAGAATTTACTACCTCATATTGAGTTTGCTTATAATAGAGTAGTAAATTCTACAACTTCCCATTCTCCTTTTGAGGTTGTTTATGGGTTCAACACCCTTTAACACCTCTGGATCTTCTTCCAATTCCTGTACTTGATGAGATTTTATGCAAAGATGGTTTTGAAAAATATTCTTTTATTAAAGACTTGCATAATCACATCAAGTTACAAATTGAGAAGAAAGTTGGCAAATATGTTGAGAATGCCAACAAAAGGCGTAAGGCATTAATCTTTGAACCTGACGAATGGGTTTGGCTACACTTGAGGAAGGATAGATTCCCTACTCAAAGGAAGTCAAAACTTATGCCTCATGGTGATGGTCCTTTTTAGGTTATCAAGAGGATTAATGATAATGCCTATGAGTTAGATATGTCTGATACATTTCTTGGAAGTAATTCTTTTAATATCAGTGATCTAACTCCCTTTTTCTGCAGGTCTTCCAAATTCGTGGACGAATTCTCTTCAACCTGGGGAGCATGATGAAGACCAAGTAGAGGAGGCACTTGAGGCCCAAGCCCATGAAGCCCAAGCCCAAGTTGGGGCCCAAGCCCAACCATATAGCTCAACATCCTTCATGCCTCAAAGGATGACTAGGAGAAAGGCTAAAGCTTTGGGAGAAGAGCATCAATGAATGTCTCTTTTTGTAATTACTTGTGTATAGTTTTTAGTAGAACTTTAAAGGAAGGTGTAGATATTAAAATAAGGGGTGCCAATGTATAAAGATAGGTCACACCTTCCATGTGACATAAAGAGTAGGTGTAGGTGTAGTTTTTAGGAGGTGCCAAAGTAGAAAAAAGGTCACACCTCCCATGTGACTTAAGATTGGCTCCAATTTTGAATTAGAATTAGGAGGGAATTTTGAATTTGTTTCACTTTCATTTCAGCCCTCTAAACCTATAAATAGAGGTGCTTGGTCATTGTAAATGGAACATTGAAATTAGAAGAAAAGTTACTATACTCAAATTGTGAGTGAATTTTGTGAGACTTGTTCTCCTTTTCCTTGTCTCATCTTGTTAAGCTTTGGGAGCTCTCAAGTGGCAGCAAATCTGCACTTATCTTGGATCATCACCTCCAAGTGGTGTGTCCATTCCCAATCCATGGCTACAACTACATAAGTTTCATATTCTTTCATCTTCCATAGTCATTTTCAATCGATAGTTTTGATTCTATGTGTTGTTCTTGAATTTTAATTGGTTCTTTTGTTTCAATTTGTGTTTCCATTGTGTTTTTCCACTTTGTTTTTGTGTTTTAAATTTTGCACCTATTCTGTTTTGAGTTCAACACCTTGTTCTTCATTCATTCATCACAATTAATTGTGTTTTAACCTTGAACCTTTGGAAATGAACCTTCACATCTACTTAAAACTTGTTAAGTTAATGTCCAATGGGGATTTTCCTTAGGTGACTCACTCTAAATTGCTAAGAATCTTGATCCTAATTCTAAGAAAGTGTCACAAAGCTAATGAATCTAAGGAGGCCACCACTTGAGAGCATCATCACCCACAAGATAAGACCACAATGGAGGAGACTCACTCACTCGCTTACTCATGCAAAAATTATGTATAGTTTCTTTACTATTCAATTTTAACTTGGAAATACATGAGGTAGACCTCCTTATTTATAGGTTTAGGAGCCTTGGAGAGTAAGCTTAAGGGGTAGGCTGGGAAAAGGAAGAAAATGGGCAGCCTTAGGGTTTGACTAAGTCAAACCCGCATCCTAGGCTTGTCCTTCTAGAAACTAGGTCAAAATGACTTCCAAAAGGGCCAAGAACAAGCTAAAATGCTAACTATACCCCCCTACTATCCTAAAGGCACCTTATTCTAGCCTATCGTTGCTATTTGGACCCCTAAAGTGAGCCCAAATTATTTACAAACATATTCTATATTTTTAAGTAGACTAGAAGAAAGAAGAACAATTGGTGTTCTGGTCTACACCTACTTCTTCTTTCGCTGAGGTCCGCTAGATCTTTGGTGGGGTCTTATCTTGATTGTTGAGATGATTATGAATGGTCTCTTGAGTCCTTGGTCACATCTCCTTGTTGACTTGGATTGTATCATGCCCCCCAAGTTTGAGAGAATTCGACCTCGAATTTAGACCTCCTGTAGATAACATAGTTAGTTTGTTCACATATAAAAGAGTGCAAGGTGAGGGAAGTGAAACAAACTTATGTTCTTTAAGCTTGGGGAGTTCAAAAGAAGAAGCTCTACATACAAGCCATGTTGGGAAAGAATATTTGGGAATGAAAGAACTTTTTTATGACAATCCTCTTAAAAGGTGAGAATCTTTAAGAGGTGTTTGAATTTTATCCCAAAACTTCTTTATCTAAGATGTCAAGTATTTAGATTTACTAGGTAATGAAAAAGATAAGGAAGAAGAACACCTTGGAGGTGCAGTTTGCAGTCCGGCACAAGTCAACATGATTGTTTTTGCAGTGTAAGGTGATATATTGTGACCTGGTTTATCTGTTCTTTCTTTATCTTTTTCATTTTCTCTTTTGTTTTTCATTTTTATTTGGTCCTCATGAACTTCTTTGGGAGAAAGGGGTTTTAAGATAACCTTGTGCCCTTGGAAGTTAAAAGACATCTTGTTGGTCTAGCCATCATGTAGAACTTGTCTATCATATTGCCAAGGCCTTCCCAAAAGAATATGTATTGCTTCCATTGGCACAACATCACATAAAACCTCATCTTGATACTTTCTGATAGCAAAAGTTATGAGGACTTGTTTATTAACCATGATTTCTCCTTCGGCACTAAGCCATTGAAGTTTATAGGGCTTTGTATGAGAGATAGTGGGTAATTCAAGCTTCTCCACTGCTCTTGTACTTGTCACATTAGCACAACTACCCCCATCTATTATCATGGAACATAACTTTTTGTTGATAAGGCAGCGGGTGGGTGTCATCCAAATGTTTTGGAATTGTTCCCAACATTCTCCTTATCACCAATAAGTCACCTTCACAAGGTATTTCACATTCATTTTCACAATGGGATTTTGAAGGGGAAGGGGAGTTAGACCTAGAAGATTGATCACTATGGTCACTTACGACTATCCCCCATTTAACCATCATGGTTCTTTTCGTTGGACAGTTGGTAGCGATGTGCCCAAAACCTAAGAATTTAAAACATATTGTTCTTGAGGTTTTGGTTGGCGATTTTGTCCTAGAAGGAGAAGAATGTTCTTTTTGTTGGGTGGATTCTGTAGAGAACTTGGAAGGATTATCTTCTTTTGAAATTTTATTTTTACCCTTCCAAGTTGAGTTATAGAAGCCATCATTATGAGTATTTTTGAACGATGTTTTCTTTAAAAGTTGTGATTCAACCTTGATGGCTAGGTGAACCACTTTTTCCAAAGAAGTATACTCATAAAGTTCTACAACATTTTGAATCTCTCTTCTTAATCCACTCACAAAACAAGCCATCTTTGACTCTTCATTTTCATGCATATTAAGTTTTGTCAAAGTGGTTTCAAGATCTTTAAAATACTCGTCTACACTTCTAGGTCCTTGTTGAAGCCGTTGGAGCTTCAACAAGAGTTTTGTCCTACAATGAGGAGGAACAAACCGCGCACGCATGCAAACCTTTAAATCGTTCCAAGAGACCACGACTGGCCTCTTGTTAAGTCCAATGTCCATTACAGTCTTATACCACCATTGCATGGCATAGTCTACAAACTCTAAAGAGGCTAACTTAACTTTTTGGTCTTCTTGGACCTCATACACATTAAACATTTGTTCTACTTTAGCCTCCCATCCTAGATAAACATTGGGATTGCAGTCCCCATTAAAACTTGGCAATTTAATAAAAGGGAAAGGGGTTTTGGGAGTTTGATGATGATGATGTTGATAGCGCCGCTCCTTAAAGTGTTACTCTCTCCAATCTTGTTAATCTTCATAGCTTCCATAATTTGTGTAAGTTCTAGAGTGCCGCCTTTGCTCCCATCTTCTTTGTCTAGGTTGTCTCTCATGAGCCATTTCAAGTCTTTGAAGTCTTGCCTCCATTTGCCTCAATTCTTCTTCCTTTTGGGCTATTGTGCGTTTGGCCGCATCCAACTCTCCTATAAGGAAGGCCTTTTGTGGCGAATGAGGTTTGGAAGATTCTCCTGAAGAAAGATTAGCCATAAAGAAGACACAAATGGAACAAACAATTAGGAAAGCAAAATTAGTTAAAAACAAGCTCAAACTTGCAGTTTTGTGGAGAAACATTCAAAGCACTCAATAAACTTTTTCTCTCTTCAAAGGTCTTTCTTGATTATTGAAAACTTCTCAAATGAAAAAGTTCAAAGCCTCAATCACTTAAGCTTGATGGAAACCAAAACAAAACTTAAGGAAAACAAAGAAGACAAGCAAGAAAAACTTAAACAAGAAAAGCTAAACCTAGAAGGAAAGAGATATATGACAAAACTTGAAAACAAACAAGAAAAGACACACAAAAAGACTCAAAAATACTTAATGAACTTTTAACAATGAAGTTCTATGCTTTCTAGAATTTTGTAAAGAAAAAGGATAAAATTCCACAAGGATGAAATCAATTTGCCAAATAAAATTGAATCCATTTAAGAAGGATAATTTGCACAATCAAAGAAAGGTAATGGTTGGTTGCATCAAAATGTTTTGTTTTTTATTTGTTTTTTCTTTCTTTTATCCGTGCTGTTGGTTTATGGAAGGAAATTGTCCACACGGTATACCATTCATATTTTCAGTCACGATCTATTGTCCAAAGAAAAAAATATTTGGGATTCAAATTTAAATGAACACTTGAAATCTATGTTTGGAACTAAATGTACTTCCACTTAGACAAATTTATAGTTACTTCTAAACTTTTCAAAATTAAAAGCAAGTAAGTAGAATCAAAGTAAGGACACCTAGAACAGTAAGAACATATGACTCAAAGCAAACAAAAGTGAAACAAGTGCTATGGAAAGTAAAATAGCCGAAATGAAAGAGCAAGAAATTAAAGGGTTGAATTTAAATTGCAAGAATGTAAAGACAAGAAAGTAAGGGCAGAATTTAAAGTTGCTTGAAATGTAAAAGCAAGAATTAAAGGTGCAAGAAAGTAAAGTGCCAAATCAACTAAAAAAGATAAGAAAAACCAAAGCTCTGAATACCACATGATATGAGTTGATTTTTATGATTTAATATTTTATGGTGAAACTTTGCTTAGGATTGGACTTTTAAGACAATTAAGGTGATGACCTAAGGAAAATCCCCACTGGAAATTAACTTCACCAAGTGGTTAAGTAGATGTGAAGGTTCATTTCCATAAGGCAAAGAGAAAAAGACATGAATAGGTGATAATGGATGCAATAGACGAAACTTAGAAACTTAGAAAGGAGAAAAGGAATGCATTAATGGTGTACAAGCCATTCCAAATGATGCTCCTCACTCATAAGGAGTCTCTAAAAACTGAAACACAAAGATAAACAACAAGGAAACTAAAACGTGAAAATGGAAAGGAATTAATGGAAGAGTTGATGAAGGAAGAACTTATGGAGATGATGGAGATCAAGTAGAAGAGGATTTCACTAATGGAGGAAGAGGCCATCCACTCAAGCATTTAAAATTCTTCTTACTAGTCTTCTTAAAAAGTAGAACATTTTGGGTTCTCTTAAAAATTCAAAAGATAGTAGTATAAATAAATCTTTGTAAATACTCTTGTATAAATTTGTAAATAATATAGAAATAGCCTTAGGAGTATGCCAAAGAGGAAAACCAAAAGAAACCTATAAATGTAAGGCATTTTAGGTGTAAGGACCTAGAAACTTTAATTGGAATGAAAGTGTTATATTTAAATAATTTCAGAAGATGTTATTATTTAAAATACAAAGAGCTGGTAATAGAAGTTTCGTAGTAGTCGGACCTCGGACGTCGCCCAAGGTCTGGGGTCAGCTGGTAGAGGTCGGTCGGCTGACCATTGTATTAACCAAGTAGTCAGGTGCGATGACTTTATCGTGAGGTAATCACGTGGGTGTGCTCGAGGAAGACATGTGGATCAACAAGAGTAAAGGAAGAAAAGTGTAGCTTAGAAGTCTACGAGATCGCCATTGTTGAAGACGGAGGCGATCTCCGACTTCTCTGGCACATAATCGCCTGTCGCCTAGAGGACACATGATCGCCAATCGCCTATGGTGTACGTGATCGACGGGAGTGCACTTAGTATGTGGTCAAGATGCTGGATTAACCATAGTGGGTTCCAAAAACCACGCGTATCAAGGTGTGGGTTAAGCCTTAGATACGCTATGCATGCGAAGCTCTATGCTTGAGCATAAGAAATCGTCCTTAGTGTTGCATGCATGGGCACACTGTAACATCCCGCCAAATTACTATACAAATGTATATAATGAAAATAAAGGTAACGAATAGATTGAAGTGAACAAAAATATTATATATATGAAATGTAGTTTCTCCTCACAGGGAGTTTAATACAAATTCGGTCAAATTTTCCAGAAACATAAACAAAATACAGTAAAAAACAAAAACAAAGCAGGCGATCTCCTATCGGAAGAGACCGATCTCCCATCGGACGAGGCCGATCTCCTATCAGAGGACCCAAAACAGCCGATTTGCTACCAGAACAGAAATCAGGCGATCTCCTTCCGGCGACCACTCACTAAGGAGCTCTACTTCCTGGAAAATCATCTGCTCCCGTGTAAAATACACGATCATCACAGTTTTAAGAGAAAACAGCCAGAGAACAATACAAAGGGTAAGCTAGATATTTTTAAACTTTAAATTTTAAACTGGACAACCTACGTAGATCAGCCTTTTTAAACATTCGCAAGAGTCCATGACTTTCTCATTCATGTCACACAGCCATCAAGAAATCACATGTTTCACAATATTTTCAAGAGTCGTTCTATTCACATAATGCACCAAGTGTCTATCAATTCAATGTTTCTCATTTCTCACGTCAGACTACCACTGACTCAGCACACAAGACACTTGACACTACTTCCGGAAGACTCGTGCGTTGAACCTAGCATCCAGGGACATGCACCTGTCATACTCCATTGGCTATAATGATTCCACAGCCATGCGCATCAACACAATCTCGGTCTCAATTCATCACTCTCACAGTATGACAGGGTAAATCCATAAGACAGG